>JAAVUB010000154.1:0-117021 GCA_014898885.1 Fusarium lyarnte (nom. inval.)
TCAACTGTAGTGAGTATATTAACCATGAACCTCGGCCAAATATCTTGGACTAAGGTATAATCATGGACGTCAGTCAATACACACACTTGATATTAAAAAGTGTGAAAAGTTCTGAACTAATTGACTATGTGTCAATGCTACAATGATATGCCGAGGTTCATCTTTCGTGAACTCTTCTAGTCGGGTCCGTCTATGGAATCTCACCCACCCACCCAACCCACCAAACCAATTCAGGCTACAGGGTTCTTAAGCTTCCCCTGTAATGAGCCCCGCTCAAGCCTCCAACTCAAGCCCACATGGAAAGATAGAGCACCTCACATCAGTGGAAGCGGGTTCGTGGCCTTGGTCCCCGCCATAACTCAATTGGCCATAGCCCTTTAGATTCATTAACAGAGGCCACTAAGTTACAGTGCCTAGTGAAAGTGAAGTGCACATCAGGGACGGCATCCCGTCTTCCCGCTCTATTCTAAAACGTTTGGCTCCAGAACTCTTACTCCACGACTCAACTCTCTCTCAACTTTGACTTTGATCGACAAGACATTCAATAAATTGGGCTTATTTGACCAGATCTGGCATCCGGTTTACACGCTTATAACGGCAAATACCGTTATTGTTTGCTACTGACAGACAGTTCAAGCGGGGCCTTGACGATCCATCCTCGTGCATCGCGTCGTCGCATTGCATTGCCTTACCTTGCCTTGCTTTGCATTGCATCCAGCCAATTTTATCAGGATCCTTTTTCTGGTTGCTATTGGATGCTTCTTCTCCTCCAACGGCGTCGCTAAAAAAGAAATTCTTCCGTCCTCTGGCCGCATCTACTGTACTGTACTATCGTCATCTGTCACTTATCACCTCGTTTGTCAAGCACTCGCATTGACAACCTGAGCCAAGCTTGCAAACTCGGGCTGTCTCATCGCTTGTCATCACGTTGACCCCCTTGTCCTCCCCTCCATCTCGTCGTTGACGTTCCACCGCCAACCTGCTGTCGTCTGTTTAGCCCCCCGCTGTGTAAGGCGAAGCAAACATATCCATCGTCCTCACTCGTCTCGGATACGACTTCTCGGACACCTTTGCCTCTTTTTTTCTCTCTCTCTTTCTTTGCCTGGGCCCTCCCTCTTGTTGCTTTTTCTTCCCCGTCAGCCATCATCGTCCCCTGTCATACCGTGGCATATACACGTACATACCAAGACGAACTCTCTAACACCAGAACCACCGACAGCTCCGAATCTTTGCCACCAGCTAGTCAGTGTTTGCATTAAATTGATCCTTCATCTCTGAGAGCTGCACTCTTACTCTCTCTTGGTTGTTCGGTTGTCTCAAACTTCCTAGGTGTTGACCATCTCGAAGCAGAGCATCGCCATCTACTAGACCTTCATTCACTCCTCCCAACGACTGAACTGTTCGGATTGGATCTGTCACATTAAGTAACCAGCTACGACTCTCGTGCTCTTACATCTCCATATGCAACCTCGCGTCTTCGTACGCCCTATCCCGCGGTTCTCGTTTACTCTGTCCTCCCAGGAGGCCGTTGGACAATAATCCTCCCCCATCTTCTTTCCACTTCTGTCAATATCCCCTGCTAGGAATTTTGACATAACATCGTGACCGAATCGTCGGACTTGGGATTTATCAAGAAACACGGTCAATCATGGTCTACTGCGGCAAGCCCTCTAGGGGTTGCCAGATGTGCAGAGCCCGAAGAATCAAGGTGCGTTGCTACTTTACTGCTGCATGGCTTTCTTGAGCAGAATTGCCCTGGGGCCCTTTAGACGCACCAGCTCACAGTCATAGTGTGATGAAACGAAACCAACCTGCAACCAATGCGCCAAATCCAGGCGACAATGTCCTGGCTACAAAGATGAATTCGATCTCGTCTTCCGCAATGAGACGCAGGCAACTGAACGAAGAGCTCGCAAGGCCAGCAAGAAAGCCACGGCGTTGAAGCAGGGTAAACCTTCAAAGGCTGTAGCTATTCACAAACCAACGCCCGATCAGTCTATTATATCGACTCTCCAACTTCCGATTGACCAGCAGGCAACATGTCACTTTCTATCGAACTTTGTTCTGCTACCTTCTCACGATAACACGCGGGGATGGATGGAGTTCGTTGTGCCTCTCCTTAAAAGCGAGAAGCAAGCGTCCCATTTCAAGCTAGCGTTTGATGCATGTGCGATGGCATCTCTGGGGAACCGTGTCGGTTCAGGTTGCAATTTCGAGAACAAAGCTTTAGGGTGTTATACGAAAGCACTTTCCGCCACATTCAGCGCTCTGAAGGATCCCGTTTTGTCCAAGGAGGACTCAACTTTGGCAGCTGTGCTGCTTTTGGGACTTTTTGAGAACATCACCGCAAAGCAATTGGGAATGCTCGCTTGGGGATCTCATATTGAAGGAGCTATTCAACTAGTTAAGTCGAGAGATAGGAAGCAGATGCGAACAAAAACAGGCCTGGCTCTTTTTGTAGCCACAAGAACGCAAATGGTACGCCCCTTTTTATTCATTCCTCAGCTGACCACTATTTAACGAGCGACTAGATCATTCACACTTTGACCACAGGCACACCCCCGGCTATGGGAGTGGAATGGTGGATTACGGATAGCTACAAGAATCAGTACGGAGCTGAGTGTCAGCGACTTAACATCCGTACAGCAGAGCTTAGGGCTGAGTCCAATCGCTTGATGGCATCCCTGGCCCGTAGCCCCGAGAACATTGAGCTACTTCTGGATATTATTCGTCGATGTCAGACTCTCGATCAGCAACATGTGGCCTGGGCGAACCAGTTGCCTGAGTACTTCCATTACAAGGCTGTGGCTTGGGAGGACAATGTTCCTAGTGGAAACTATGGCATGGCTGAGGTTTTCCCAGGACGAATAGACGCATATCAGGATCTCTGGGTTGTCAGCGTATGGAACTTGATGCGTTGCTCTCGCATCATTCTCGCATCACTGATTGTCCGCTGTGCTGCGTGGGTTTGCGCCCCGGTCGACTACCGAACAACCCCCGAATACGCAACAGCCGCGAGAACGTGTGTTGATACCATCACGGATATCATTTCCTCGGTACCCTACCAGCTAGGCTGGTTTTCCAGTCGCAGGGAGCTGCTTGAGCGTGCTAACCTGTCCGCGTTTGGCTGTGGAGAGGAAGATGCCCTGAAAGGTCTGCCAGGATACTTCCTGACTTGGCCCCTGACTTGTGTCCAGGGTCAGGATTATACAACTGATGCACAGAGAGCATGGGTCAAAGGTCGACTTGAGTTTATTGGCAATCATCTTGGTGTTAGGTACGCCAATGTGCTTAAACAAGTGAGTACCCTCTCTGAACCATCCCTGAAGCTATTTGCCTCGGCTTGAGATTTCCTTTCTTTTTCTCCTTCGTCTTCTTTTCCTTTTTCAGCTTTTATCTATCCCCACATTTGTTGCTTTTTCTGGTATCAACTTCAGGGTCAACTGACACTTCTCCACAGCTCAATGTTCGTGTTCCGTCAATGCTCATCCGCAGGGATGGCTTGATGGCTAACCCGTACCCTGCCTCCTACAACTTTGAAAAGCTCTTATCGTCTAAGACGGCACCAGCCATGGCAGGATATTCTCTGAACCCAATACAACAGCATGAGGCTATGCAAAAGGAGAGAGCCGAGAAACAGAAAACTGAGCTGTTGAGTAAAGCCAGGGGGTCCTTACCAAATAACGAGAGGGTAGCCGACGGCCTGTTGCAATTTCAGAGTTGATTATGGGATACCGGAGATATAATTTTGAAGGATTTTGAAAATATCTCATCTCCAAATATGCCATATAGACGTTACAAAGGTTTTGAATAACCTATCAAATAGAGGCATGGCTGGTACCGAATAACCGTGGTTGACTTTTGGTCTGTAAGTTGGCATTGAACATGCCATTATTGGATTGGATACCAGGTGTTCAAAAATTAGCATGAATTTGTTTGATCCAAGCTCGGTTGTGCTATTGCAGATCCGATACTCGAAACGAAAGTGTAGGGGTTTGGTCGGTGCTCCTTTGGATACCTTATGTTAGACGAGTTGATATTCATAGATAGTTTCATGGGGTGTTATGGTTGGGAAAGTTGCAATCACAAAAAAGTTTTCAAGTGCAATGTGTTGTATTATAGAGCAATTTTGCAATCGGATATCTGGCGTAATATGAATCAAGTTTAAAGAAACTTTCCCAGTGAAAGAAGTTCGTTGAATAGTCCTATGGATGTCTACGTGCGTGCGTGCTACCCATGGCCCAAGAATATTCGAACCAAAATAGAAAATTCGTGACGGAGTAGCGATCGAGTTTACTTTCTTTTCTTGCTGTAGACAATTGTCAGAACCTATTCCCCTTTCACGAGAAAAGATACCACGATGTACGCACCTCTGACTAGCATCTGATGTCGTGCCTAGATTCCACGCCTTGACGAACCAGCTCTGCGTCGCATCGACATAGTTCTCGTTCTTGATTTGTTTGACGCCGACCTTGACACCATCCTTTGTGAAAACAACGTTCTTCTTGCCCATGCGCTCGGATGCAGCATCGGTCATCTTAGCGACGCTGATATAGACTTGGTAGCCGACCCAACCGCCTACGCTGAGCAGAGCGAAGACGA
Source organism: Fusarium lyarnte (nom. inval.) (assembly GCA_014898885.1). Lineage (NCBI taxonomy): Eukaryota > Fungi > Ascomycota > Sordariomycetes > Hypocreales > Nectriaceae > Fusarium > Fusarium lyarnte (nom. inval.). The sequence continues at coordinate 4,603 of JAAVUB010000154.1, forward strand.
TGATGAGAGGAAGGACCTGGCTGTAAGAGTCAATTAGATACTGCCTTTGGGGTGAAAGCTGGCGGTGCAGCTGTACCTGAGAGCTGAAGGTTGTTTGGCCATGTTTGATTGCGACACGTGCAATGCGAAAACGGCGATTGGCAACAATGAGGAAAGATGCACTAAGCTGGAGAAGAGAAGTGATGAATGCGATCAACGCAGTTGAAGATGTAAAGAAGAATAGAGTATGAAGAGGGAGAGAAGAGATAGAGAGAGAGGCAGCCGAAAGGGGGTTGCGCACAGAATTGAGGGGACCAAAGAGCTGAAGGATGGGGGATAAAGTACCACTTTAGGGATGCATGTGAGTAATGGGAGCAATGGCATGGAAGTCAAGTAAGTAAGGTACCTGGACTAGCTCGCCCTCGAACTAAGGTATTCGCGAAAACCCGCCCGTTAATGGAACTTAGGTACGAGGATCGCCAATTGGATTGTTCGGCATCGAAAAAAAAGGGTCCAGGTCTTGTCTGAGGGGCTGCCCTCCTGTAACTTTGGCTGATGTTAGTGGGAATGCTACTGGAACATTGAGGGGGACGATGTATCGAAGCACTGGGCTTGCTGCCTTGTCGTAACGAATGACGGTTGGCACCTAGTCTGCGAGATGGAAACAAGTACTTCTCCATTTTAAGCTGCTTTGATTCAGTGCAAGATCGTGCTCTTGAACGTGTTCCTATACCTGAGAATGCCAAGAGGCTATCCCGGGCCGCTGCCGTCCATGTGATCTATGCAGTGGCAGTGCAAAAGATGAGATGAAGTGCAAAAAAAAAGCCACACAAAATACGGATTGGGCAATGTCGTGCCTTACAAACACTCACTAATTGCCTAGACTCGCCTGTCATACTTTAATTGTTAACAATCTGGGAGAGTCAAGCTTTTGTGGCGGCTAACTTATTTCCCCCTGTGGTGAATCGAGAACAGCCTATGTTGGTGTGGTGATGCAGGGGGTTTGTGTGAGGCTTGAAGAAGCAATTATGATGTTTTTGTCTGACACTCTGAATGACTGCGTGTGCTATTCTATCTCTATAGAGGGAGAATAGTATCATATGGAATTCAGATGGTGACAAGAGTGGTTGAAAGCCTGTGTGTTAACATACATGCAGTCAAAGACCAAGATTTTGCAGGGTAACATCCCAAGTCTATGGAAGCATGAGAGCTTCACACATTGATCACCAAGCTTCTAACCGATTCAATGTGAAAGAAAAATGTAAATTCTTGGTACACCGTAGGGCTACATTGCCTCATGCTTGACCTAGCCGTTACTTCCTCTCCTCATCTTGTTACTCACCAGAGTACAAGCACATGAACATCACTCTGAGTTTCCTTGGCCCGCCAAACAATTTTGTGATTCTATGACCCAAAGATATTCAGTAGACAAGGCGAGAGAGACGCTGTCCTAAGAATAGGTAACAACAAACTGCAACACTGACCATCTGTGCAACATCTTGAGGAGCGATTGTCTTTGCAGCTCTGTATGGCACACACACACACCTGTGCCTAGTTTCTCAGTGATAAAGAGAGGAGGCGGATGTCTCGACAGCTATAGGGCTTGATAGAGGCATATAGATTGGCGACATTCATCGTGTTGTTGCTAGCTCTCATCAGCCAGCAGCCTTAGCCAGAGACAGGCACGATATGAGGAAGGACTGTCAACCATTCTCCTTCTCATACGGCTTAACATCACTTAAGTAACGTGATTACTGTAGTCTTTCTCTCCTTGTCCTACCGATCACTAGCTCTACCTAAGTCCTATGATTCTATGATGCTTCCTTTAGCAAATTTGACCACTTACACCACAGTGAGGAGTTCGAATCTATCAACACATAGTCAAATTTACCACATAACATCATATTGACCAAGAGAACTGTATGAAACGCTTTTCGGCTTAGATGTTTTCCTAATTTGCTTATCGTTGCCCAGATGTGCATGAGTTGTTTCGTGTAGGCCAACACTGGGTTTTCACTTCAAGTGACCCATGATATCATGGAAGTTCTTGGTTGAAGAAACCACCGGGGTTCTAGGAGTAATCTTTACAATGCCCTTCGTACGACGTGCGCTTTTGTGTATTCATTTGGCCTGAGACAGAGTTCCTGGGGCAACAGACGTTGGCGATTGAGATATGAATCGAAACCAAGAGTCAACATGATTGTCAAAAAACCAATCAAGAATGAGCTTCATCAAGTTATACAAGCCTAAAGCATATCGCTCTTCCTTAGACACTGGCAACCCAGTATCTGCCACTATTGACGAGACTTACGTACCTACTATAGGGCGATAAGTTGAAGGCTATCATTATCCATATCGAGAACAAGACAAATTACATCAATTAGTAAGATAGGAGAAACAATGTGGTTAGACACAGGAATATAATCTTTAGGAAACAAGTTACCTATCCTCATGACTGTCACAGTTCTTGAATTATACTGGTGCAATAGATGTGGCTGTGCACTCCCTCCCACCAAAGCTTCCAGTGAAGCTTTGACGCCATGGTAGCTCCAAGCTCCAAGCTAGGTTGCTTGTAATATCGATGAGTATGGACACACTTACAAAATCTGATGGATTGCTCTTCTGAATTGACTCATATCAACACGTGAGGATATCTAGTGATATCGTTGTCCTCTTCTCGCCGTCTCTGGCATCTGATAGCGTGGCTCAGGCAACCATGAGATAGGTAGCCCCTCCTTTGGCACTACAGGATTCTTGGCTTTGTCGCTGTGGCGGTGACCAATGCGAAGAGGCCAGACATGCAGACAGACACAGGCTACGCTACCTAACAGCTCTGAGCTCATCAACCACCAAACACCCACCTCCATTTATCATCCTCCATCCCAGTCCAACATACAGATCTCGTCGACTGGGAACTTCGGATCGGGAGTCGCCTTTTACTCTCCCATTTTCTGTTAATTGCTGAAACGCCTGCTCCTCTGCAACGCCTTTTGAACCGTTGCCCGACCGATTGACCGACATCGTTTACACATACATATATACCTTACCTCAACCTCGGGTGCGACACTGCTCCCTTCACACTTCAACCATGTCGATGCCCCCTCCTGGTGATGGCTTCGGCGGCTATCCAGCCCAGCAATACGATCAATATGCTGGCCAAGAACAGCAACCTCAGCAAGCTTACGAAGACCCTGCCGCCGCCCAACAGCAACAGCCCCACGATCAAGGCCACAAGAAGAAGAAGCGAGGATATGCGGCCCAGGCTTTCGAGGTCGGTACCGGTGCCAACGCCGTCGCTGGTGCTCAGACCGGCGGAGCTCCTCAGCAATTCGGTGCCCCTCCCGCTCAGCCAGGTTATGGGGGTTATCAGGCCGAACCTCAAGCCGCTGCCCCTCAAGGATACCAATATCCCCAGGGATACAGCGCACAGCAGCCCGCTGCTCCTCAGGCTCCTCAATATGGTTACCAAGCTCCCGATCAAGGATACCCAGCACCTGGTGCTCAGCAGCCCGCGCCAGGAGTTGGTGGCATTACGCAAGGCGTCGGCAACATGAACATTGCTGGCCAGACTCAACAACCCCAGGCCGCTCAGCCTCCTCGCCCTGCTGTTCTGAACCAGCTCTATCCAACCGATCTCCTTAGCCAGCCCTTCAATGTCTCGGAGCTTGACCTTCCCCCGCCCCCGATCGTTCTTCCTCCCAACGTGAGTCCCTCATTTTCAGGTATGGTAATATTGCCAATCATTAACTTTCGCCTATTAGACGAGTGTTACTCCGTCACCCGACGCCAACTGCTCCCCGCGATATTTCCGATCGACCCTCAATGCTGTTCCCACCACTCACTCGCTCCTGAAGAAGTCCAAGCTGCCCCTCGCGCTCGTTATCCAGCCCTACGGTTCTCTCCACGACGATGAGGATCCCGTACCTGTTGTGCAGGATCAGGTCATCTCGCGTTGCCGACGTTGTAGAACATATATTAACCCTTATGTTACTTTCCTGGACCAGGGACACCGATGGAGGTGTAATATGTGTAATCTGACCAACGACGTTCCTCAGGCTTTCGATTGGGATGCCGCTGCCCAGCAGAGTGTTGACCGATGGCAGCGCCCCGAGCTGAACCATGCCGTTGTTGAGTTTGTTGCTCCCCAGGAGTACATGGTTCGCCCACCTCAACCCCTCATCTACCTGTTCTGTTTTGATGTCAGCTACGCTGCTGTTTCAACCGGACTCGTGGCCACCGCGGCCCGCACCATTTTGGATAGCCTTGACAGGATACCAAATGCTGATCGCCGCACGCGCCTCGGTTTCTTGGCCGTGGACTCTAGCCTCCACTACTTCTCGATTCCCAAAGACACTGATGAGAATGGCGAGACCAATATGCTGGTTGTCAGCGATCTCGATGAGCCTTTCCTCCCTATCCCCAACGAGCTCCTGGTTCCTCTTAGCGAGAGCCGGCAAAGCGTGGAGAAATTCCTACAGAAGCTTCCCGACATGTTCCAGAACAACCAGAGCAATGGTTCATGCATGGGATCAGCCCTGCGTGCAGCTCACAAGCTCATCTCCACCCTCGGAGGCAAGATTGTTGTTTTGACTGCTTCCCTGCCCAACCTTGGTGTCGGCAAGCTCGAGATGCGTGAGGACAAGAAGCTTCTTGGCACATCGAAGGAGGGAGCTCTGCTCCAAACAGCCAACAGTTTCTACAAGAGCTTTGCTGTCGAATGCTCAAAGAGCCAGGTCTCAATCGATATGTTCCTCTTCTCGTCACAGTACCAAGATGTGGCTTCGCTCAGCAACCTCCCTCGTTACACTGGTGGCCAGACCTGGTTCTACCCAGGCTGGCATGCCTCGCGACCTGAGGATGCCCTCAAGTTTGCTTCCGAGTTCAGCGACTACCTTTCGTCTGAAATTGGTCTGGAAGCTGTTCTCCGAGTCCGAGCCACAAGTGGTCTAAGAATGAACACATTCTACGGCAACTTCTTCAACCGAAGCTCTGATCTCTGCGCTTTCCCCGCCTTCCCCCGCGATCAGTGTTACGTTGTCGAGGTTGCTATTGATGAGAATCTTACCAAGAACGTCATCTGCCTCCAAGCGGCAGTGTTGCACACAACCTGCAATGGTGAGCGTCGCATCCGAGTCATGACTCTGGCCCTTCCTACAACGACCAATCTATCCGATATGTACGCCTCAGCGGACCAGTGTGCCATCACCACTTACTTTAGCCACAAGGCCGTGGAACGGGCCCTTTCAAGCGGCCTAGATGCGGCCCGCGACGCTCTGCAGAGCAAGGTTACCGAGCTCCTGCAGACATTCAAGAAGGAGCTGGCTGGAGGCAGCATGGGTGGCGGTCTGCAATTCCCCGCCAACCTCCGCGGTCTTCCCCTCCTCTTCCTGGGGCTGATCAAGAACGTTGGTCTCCGCAAGTCATCTCAAATCCCCTCCGACATCAGATCAGCAGCGCTCTGCCTCCTGTCAACACTTCCTGTGCCTCTCTTGATGCGCTACATTTACCCACGACTCTACTCACTACACGATATGCCCGACAACGCGGGAGTTCCTGAGCAGGAGACGGGCCACATTGCGCTCCCTCCTGCGCTCAACCTCTCTTCAGAGAGGCTTGTTCCCTACGGCCTGTACCTCATCGATGATGGACAAACTCAGTTCTTGTGGGTCGGCCGTGATGCCGTACCCCAATTGGTGCAAGATGTGTTTGGAGTGGAAGACAGAGGCCAGATCCAGGTCGGCAAGGGTCGCGTGCCCGAGCTTGAGGGAGACTTCAACGAACGTGTGCGAGCCATTGTTCAGAAGAGCCGGGACCACAAGTCACTAGGGGTTGGCAGCATTACATTGCCCCACCTGTATATCGTGCGAGAGGACGGAGAACCTAGTCTGAAGCTCTGGGCGCAGACGCTACTCGTTGAGGATCGAGCCGACCAGGGTGTAAGCGCAGCTCAATGGCTAGGCATGTTGAGAGAAAAGGTGAGTTGATCGACGGACAATATTGGTTGAGATGACAAACTAACTTTTGTATCAAGGTTGTTCAGTAGAGTAAGTAGCTCACGAAAAGTTGAGCGTTTGTAGACGGAGGAGTGGGTCGGATCTGTCCTTGTAATATTGGGATCGGGATGAGGAGGGTTCAATGACTGGAGTCGAGGTCCTGGAGAAGCAGTCGGCTGTTTTTGGTAACAGGGATGCGAGGACGAACGGTGTCAATTAGAGTGAATGAATTGTTTTCTGAGCAATCGTGAAGATTACCTAACGTGACAGGGTGAGGCGATGTTGAGACCATTGCCATCAAGATCATGATGATGTTGCCCATGATGATAGCATTAAACAGCACAACCAGGGTCGAGACATGATACAGCCAACCAAGAACCATAGACTGACATGCATAGTAATGCATGGTATTTTTAGAAATGCATTCCCTCAGAAACCAAACGGAAGGGAGACCCGATTCCTTGGATGAATCCATGACCGAGGGGTTGGTCCCCATGAAATCTGATACAGGGACCAGACATAGCCGCAGACGCGATATCCCCCTGCAAAGTTGAGTTGAGTTGAGTTGGTAGAGTACGTGAGATGCAAGGACCTCGCTATCCAATGATGAAACGCCGCCGAGTCGGTGGGTGTGAAACGCACGCGCCTGTCGAGCGAGGTAGCCAATGATGGCAAGAATTAGGCGCTGGGGAGGTTATTTTAAGAACACAGAGAAACACAGTGCTTCTCTTATACATTCCTACCTACCTATCCAAGTGAATCAGTTCAGTTCAGGTCATGCCGTTGAGGAAGAATTATAGTCGGTAACTTGTGAAGCGGCATGGCATTAGGTTGGTGAAACGCATAGAGGAATCTTTGTCGAACAGGGAGTGGAGGGGTTGATACGGTCCACTGAAGAAGACAAGAGGCAAGGTGGCATTCTCCATGTTTCGGGGCTGTCAGATGCTAAACGCCCAGTATTTCGAATCACTAGCGTCATGTCATTGGGGGATTCTGTAACGTTTCGTCTCGGAGGGTGATGCTACAGTGTCTTCGTTCGTTTCGTTTAGGTCTGTTACAGACGGATACATTAGACCTGTCTGTTGTTTCTGTGATTATCACGTATCGCCAGGTACCTACCTTAGTACCTTACCTGGCGGGAAGCTGTCCGTCCCGCCCGTTCCATGATCAAAGTCAATCAGTGAGCTCCCCCACTTTGATTTCCTTCAATCGCTATCACCCATAAGTTAAGCTTGTTAATCCAGGGTCATCCACTATATCCAAGGAGTCTCGTACTGCAATATCCGAGAAGGTGGATGGTTTCTCTGTCATTCCGTGCTTCTGTGTTTAGTTGTTCCAGGTTCAACTGCTCTATTGTTTATTCAACAGCATTTCAGCAATGTTGGCGTTGTTAATGCCCCTCCTGGCGATCATTACAGATGTTCTGGACTTGTCTATGAACCATGAACCTTGGTTTATTCTTCAAGGGTTTCGTTTCGTCTTGCGATCACGCATTTCCTTGACGAGATTTGCCTGCTAAGGTGAACTCAAAGGACTCCCTGTCGTATTTTGAGTCCTTTCTCTGCATTGAGGACAAGTCACTGGATGGATGTCCACTATCGGGCTGAGGTGACAGTGGCACCTCCACCAGCTTGAGCAAGTAGCTGTTGGTTCTTAGCCGCCCAGCTTTGGCTTTATCACATCTCAGAGTCATCAGCCCAACGGGACAAAGAATCAGATGACGAAAGAAATGATTGATTGAACTAGTGATATTAGTTAACTACCCTTCTGTTCCGTCCGTCTTGTCTTGTCTTGACTCATCGTGCTTGTTTCACATCTCAGCCAACCTGTCTTGTTTTAAAAGTTATCCTCCATTCCTTTTGTGTCCGATCTAGATCCAGACCCAGCCAGAGGCAATACCTTTCTCGCTCTCTCTCTCTCTCCCTACGGACGGGATACCTTACTCACAGACCAATTCAACTGCTAGATTCGGAAGAGTCTCTTCCCTCAGAAGTAGCCCGTGCAGCAATATCCTTACCCATTCTTACCTATACTCACCGTTGACAACGGCGAACCGAACTGAAACCTGGGCCTCTGCCACGACGCGCTAGCCTCTGTATGGGTCTTTCCAGCAGTGCAAGACCCTCTTCTGCCCCGCGCTCTCAACTTGCGAACTGGGCTATTTGAACCAGCATCAGCACGGCCCGAGCGGACGTGGAGCTCTTCTGTTCCATCTCTAGGTAGCTGCTGTACAACTCTATCGCTACTATAACTCCCCGTCGCTGTCAACCCTTTTTTTAATACTAAATACCTGCCTACCTATTTTACACCTTTCAACTTTGGGTCCTTTCTCAGTCGCTATAAATCATCAACTGCATATCTTGCTCGATTCCGTTGAGTCTCGGCGACAATCAAATCTTGCGATTGCATTGGGTGGAGCTCAATACCTAACCCCTCAAATCATCCTTAATCAGCCAGTCCAACCCAGTTCAAGCCAGTCCAGCTGGCGCAGGTCCAGGTCCAGGTCCCTCCAGTACCAACAAAGGAGTCTTCTTAGTCTTGCTTGGCTGGTCCTTTTCTCTTGACTTGACTTGACTTGACTTGACTCTACCTTATTTCTACAACATCTCGACCGACCGATCGAGCGACTGCGCATTCTTCTCTATACGGCATCAGTCGTAGCTTTTCGGTCGCTCTAATCCTCCTCAACTTTCCCCTCCTTTTCACCGCGAGCGACCATGTCTCGATCGAACCCCCCTAACGCTGCGGGGTCCCGCAAGATCTCGTTCAACGTGAGCGAGCAGTATGATATTCAGGATGTTGTTGGTGAGGGCGCTTACGGTGTTGTCTGGTATGTTTTATTGTGTCTCGTGCGATTTACACAGTGTATCAGATTCTAACTCTCCTCCAGCTCTGCCATTCACAAGCCCTCTGGCCAAAAGGTCGCCATCAAGAAGATCACTCCTTTCGATCACTCCATGTTCTGTCTAAGAACCCTGCGAGAGATGAAGCTGTTGCGATATTTCAACCACGAGAACATCATCTCCATTCTCGACATCCAGAAGCCCCGAAACTACGAGTCATTTAATGAAGTCTACTTGATCCAGGTTTGTGCCGCCGGCGCCCGGTCGCAATAGTAACAGCAGACTAACGAACGATACAGGAGCTGATGGAGACGGATATGCACCGAGTCATCCGCACCCAGGACCTTTCTGACGACCACTGCCAGTACTTCATCTACCAGACCCTTCGCGCCCTCAAGGCCATGCACTCGGCCAACGTGCTGCACCGAGACTTGAAGCCCTCCAACCTCCTCCTTAACGCCAACTGTGATCTAAAGGTCTGCGATTTTGGTCTTGCGCGATCCGCTGCTTCGCAGGAGGACAACTCCGGTTTCATGACTGAATATGTCGCGACTCGATGGTACCGTGCGCCCGAGATCATGTTGACTTTCAAGGAGTACACCAAGGCTATTGATGTATGGTCAGTTGGCTGCATTCTTGCTGAGATGCTCAGCGGCAAACCTCTTTTTCCTGGCAAGGACTGTAAGTGATTGTTGAAATGCATGAGGCGATAGAGCTCTTTGCTGAACATCTGACCTCTAGACCACCACCAGTTGACTCTCATTCTGGATGTGCTGGGCACGCCCACTATGGAAGACTACTACGGAATCAAGTCGCGCCGCGCTCGAGAATACATTCGATCGCTCCCCTTCAAGAAGAAGGTTCCCTTCCGAACTCTATTCCCCAAGACCTCGGATCTGGCTCTCGACCTGCTCGAGAAGCTCCTCGCATTCAACCCTGTTAAGCGCATTACCGTGGAGGAGGCTCTGAAGCACCCATACCTTGAGCCCTACCACGATCCCGAGGACGAACCAACAGCGCCCCCGATCCCCGAGGAGTTCTTTGACTTTGACAAGCACAAAGACAACCTGAGCAAGGAGCAGCTAAAGCAGTTGATCTACCAGGAGATTATGAGGTAAATGTGGTAGGATGACGAAGATCGGTGAGGCATCTAGGATCTGCGATCCGAGACATCTCTGGCGGGTCATCTGTTGCTAGCAGGCGTGCTCATAGTTGTGATATTTGAGAGGAAGATAAGTGGCAGAGTTTGGAGAAGATAGATAGATAGGCCACAGCACAACCCTCGAGCACGCAAACAAGCATACACAGAATCACCTGCTAGTTTATTCTGCATAGCATGCACATGGCATGGGTCTTTTAGGGCAAACTTGATGTTGAAAGATGGTCAAATGTATGGAAACAGGTTCAAAGACACGGGCCAGAGTCAGGATCAGAGTCAGAGCCTGAGACAGGCAAACATGGGACTTGAAGATGATTTGATGAAGTGCACATTGCAGCCATTTCTTTTTTAGTTGTTATATCCCAAGAAAATTCATGATGATACGTGTTAAGCATGCGCAGGTGATCAATAGTGAAACAGAGTTAACTAGTAGCAAACTTGGATGTTAGAGTATTCTCTCTGCATGTCAGGAACTACACCCCGTACACGTTGAGAGACTACTAATCGCACAGAGACATCAAGTAATATCATGACTTTTGTTTCGCCCAATCCTCATCGGCCAAGTTCCCTTCAGGAACGTGACAATCAGAGAGTCTGAGTGACAAGACAACAGATCAAAAGGTCTAGACCGAGCTAGCATTTCAACCGTGATAGGCCGTTCGCCATATCGAGCTAGCGTTTTTGGTGCTTGAGGCTCTGGTGTTGATGACGATCATGAAGTTTGCCAGTGTGTACGTGCATGTGGCCAGTAAAAGAGACCACAGGCTTATGAATCGCCACGCAATTCGTTGTAAGCTGTTGAGTATCCAGCAGAAAACGTGGCAATTGCTGCCTGAAATATATCCATTTTCAAGCCATGAGAGTGAGTTAGAACTTGTTAATGTTAGTGCATCAAGTGTCAAGATCATGCTCTTTCAACTAAGACTTGTTCTAGGCGTTAACCCCGCTACATCTAGCTCCACTGGCTCCCCCAATCTCATTCCCTCTATCTCCAACACCTGCCCTCCACTACCACTACCTGACCATAGCAGCGTCAGAACTTATTCATTCCCTCCAATGTCTCAGATCTCAACACTACATATCAACGTCCTGTCTCCCTTTTAGCAGCAGCAGTATTCTTATTTCAGCTTCCTGGTCATTAAATGCTTCAAATCTCGTATCTGTGACCTCCTGCGCTTCCTAATTTGAGCATCGCTATCGCTAGACTCTGTGTTTACACGCCATGAGCTCTTCTGACCGCAACGAATCCCCCGAAACTCCCGAATCTTCTGGCGCCGCTACGCCCAACAATCCTAATCGCGCCTCTGCATCCTACATTACCAACATGTGGACCGGCCTTATCCGTCGCTTCTCTAGTGAAGGTTCGTTCCCTAGCCAAGTCGACACCGCCTACGAAGACGACTACAGGTACCACAATGGCAATGGCACAAAAGACGGTATAAACGGTGTATTCACGCCTGTGCGCCGTACTGCGAGCCCCCTTCGTCCTCCACCTCTGGATCCTCTTGTTCTGCATGGCTATCGTCAGGGCACGCCCACGTCGGCTAAGTTGCTGACAGCCGCTGTCGCGGAGGAGATTCGCACCATGGTTCCTGAGCGCCTACGCATCGTAGACGACTGGCATCTAGTGTATAGCCTCGAGCAGGACGGCGCGAGCCTGACGACTCTATACCAACGCTGTCGACAATACGAGGGCAAACGAGCTGGTTTTGTCCTGGTTGTCAAAGACCTAGAAGGAGGGGTGCGTATCCAGCGAGGCCATAAGACGTTATGCGGTTAACTAACATGGTTAGATCTTTGGCGCATATCTATCCGAATACCCGCATCCTGCGCACTCGTACTTTGGCAACGGCGAATGCTTCCTCTGGCGAGCCTCGACTATCACACCTCTCCCTCCACCTCCATCAGCCGATACAACAAACCTGAACTCTCGAATTACAACTCTCGCCCCGCCACCGCCTTCGTCAGAGAGCAACACCCCTACACATTCTCGCGCGCCGTCGCCTACACCTAGCGAAGCTGTTAGGTTCAAAGCATTCCCATACAGTGGTCTAAATGACTTCTGCATCAACTGCGAAACCGGCTTTCTAAGTGTTGGATCAGGCGGTGGGCACTATGGGCTGTGGTTAGATAATGGGCTTGAAAACGGACATAGCTCGAGGTGCGAGACCTTTGGCAACGAACCTCTGAGTGATGAGGGAACCAAATTTGGCGTCATCGGGGTCGAACTCTGGGTTATGGGCGTATGATGATGATGATGCTTCGGTATGGCTCTTACGTGTTTGCATGGCGCTCGGTGTTATGATATGGTATTCGCAGGCGGATCCGTCTCTCGTTAAATTGATGATCTATGGGAAGAAGGAAAATCTAGGTGCTGTGAAGGCAGAGCAACCTTTGTTCGGACAAAGTTTTTTTTGGGTATATAACAAGGAGGACAACAGCAAAAAATAGTCAAGGCAAGATCAGTAAAAATCAATGATACCCGGAGCTGATACTCGCAGCTCTTTACACCATTAGTGGCCCTTTCAATACCCCACAAACAGTCTTACAAAAAGAAAATGGTCAATGGTTATATTGCTCCCTGTCTCAGCTCTGTCTCTTGGTCATAAACGCCTGGATCCCTTCCAGTACTCCTTGAGGTGTCGGTGACTCGGCGCACACGTCAGGCTCAAAACCAAAGGATAGGAGATGATCTCTCGTCGTAGGGCCGATGGTCGCGATGAATGTCTTGCCGTCCCGTTCGTAGCCCTTGTACACCTTATTGGTTTCAGGATCCAGAATTCCCATGACTCGAAGCATACTATCGCATCCGGTTGGTGAGAATACCACGATCCATCGCATAGGATCATTGCGCGTTTCACTGAGGATCCTGCGTAGATCAACCGGAAAGCTCTCCATGACGCCCGTCCCATAGACGACTGTCTCTGTTACACGAATGCGCTCTGTGTCTGGCAGTGCGCCGTCCTGTAGCGTTTTGGGGATGATGTCACGACGAGTCTCTCCAACGAGGAATAGAATCGGAGGGAGAGTCGCACGAGCTTGGTCGCGGTACCATTCGTAGTAGTGAGCGAGTATAAAGGGAGCCAGGGCTGCGCCGTTGCCTGTGTGGCTACCGAAGACTTTGAGAGGCGGATCTTGAGGGACGGCGGCGAGGGCGCGAGTAGTGGCGGGGCCGACACTGTAGACGGGGATGTTCTGTAGATGGGGCCATGAGGTTTTATCCTCGGTGTTGGGAGTGCCCTCTATCGCAAGAGAGATTGTGTTAGCTGAGATGGTTCTAGAGATATGATTACTCTAGTGTTATGACGTACCGCCTTTGCCATCTTGGACAAGCTTCACAAAAGCTTCGACGGCGCGCTGTGACGTGAAGATCAAGCCGCCGTATTCATGATGTTCCTGGTTTCCGATGCGGCGATCGCGAAGTAGCGCTGCGACTTCCTTCATGCCATCACTGTGAAATTGGTGCAGCAGAACAGGCACGAACTGCGGCGCAAAACCACTGCCATGAGTACTAGATTCTGAGAAAAGATCTTCGTAGGAATCGCCAGGGCTCGATCTCGTCTTGAGTAGGAGAACAGGTATCTTGGAGGCTTGCTCCGCAGTGGAATTGGTAGTTGTCATGATGAGTTGAGATTGGCAGGGTGCGTACATGTATGGACTCATGCGACTGGCGAGACTATCGATGCGTAGTGTTTAGGATGAAAGAATGGCGGAGAGGGGGTCAATGGGAGAACGAAGTCAAGATCATGAGGTGGGAAGATCAGCAACTTTCGGAGACTCGGAAGGCGGGATGAGGGTGAGGGGCTCATGGGAAAAGTGGGCGACAGCTTTATCGATAGAGACAGCAGTTGAAGAGCTTCCAGGTTCCGTCAGGTTCATTGAGCATCTTTAGTGGTTTGTCAAGTTGAGTTTGATAACAAAGACAGTGTTGTAATGACTTATAATTTTGTGAATAGTCAACGAGATCTAATTATCGAGCCGGGTATTCAATGCAGAAACAACCATCTATCAACAATAACTCAAACGCCTTCGTACAAGCAATCAAGCAGCCGATTTCTCCTCTGCCTCATTGTCAGTCTCCTTTGTTGTCTCAACTACTTCTTTCTTCACGCTGGCCCACTCCATAGCCAACGCCCCCAAGATAGCCAGGCAAGCCATGATAAGTGCGACACGGAAGCAATCATGTAGCGAATCGTTGTAGGCAGTCAGTGTCTCCTTATGGAACTTCTCGGGGATAGTCTTGAGAAGACCTGTTAAACCAGCGGACTCGATCTGCTTGGGAGTAACGCTTGCGAAAGCGGACAAACGCTTGGCCAATTCACCATCGAGAACGTTGGTGCCAACAGAAACGAAAATGGCACCAGAGAGCGTTTGGGCAAAGATGACGAGTGAAGCACCAATCGATACCTGGTTGCGTGGAAGCACAGTCTGGGCAGCCATATTGGGAGCTTGGGAACAGGCACCGAGACCAAAGCCATATACAATCTGATATCCAATCCATTGCCCTTCTGAAGCATTCGTGCCAAAAACAGTAAAAAGGCCAGCGCCGATGGAAGAGATGCAGATTCCAGCAATGAGGAACGGCATATAATATCCAATGCGAGAGGTCAGAACACCGCTGATGATGGATCCAACAACAAGAGCGAGTACCATGGCCAAGAGGTGAATACCACTGTCCATGGCAGAATCTCCGTTGATGACCTGGAACCAGACAGGGAGGAAGTAAATCAACAGTGTCTGGTGGGCACCAATACAGAAGCTTACCCAAAAGCCACCGAAGATGCTGCGCTTGGCAAAGATGTGAGGAGGGACAGTTGCTTGTTCGGGCTTCCAGATCTGGATGAGTACAAAGGCGATGAGGAGAGTGAAAGCAACCACGAGCAAAGCAATAATCCGACCATTGTTCCACTAAGTGATGTTAGTTGACGCACTGCAGCACAAGGGACAAATACTTACGCTATACTCGAAGCCGCCCCATTGGAGAGCCAGGCAGAGGCATATGACGCCAGGAATAAGGGCAATCAAACCAAGTACATTGAGCTGCCGGAGCTTGTACATGAGACCGGTCTTCTCAGTTGATTGACGAGGAACTTGGAGAAATAGGAAGACAAAGGTCAAGACAACAGCACCAAGGGGGAGGTTGATGTAGAAGCACCATCTCCAAGTGACGTGAGTTGTGAAGACACCTCCAATGACAGGTCCAATAGCTGAAGCGATTCCAAAGACTGCACCGAAGAGACCTTGGTACTGAGGTCGCTTCTCAAGAGGGACAGCGTGGACAATGATAACCAGCTATCAGTGTAAGTAAGGGTGTTATCCTCGGAGTAATAAGGAACCACTCACGATACCAGATTGCGTACCAGCACCGCCAAGACCTGCGACAGCCCTTCCAATGATGAAAGCAATCGAGTTTGGGGCGGCACCACAAATAGCTGAGCCAATCTCAAAGAGCACCATGGCAGTCATGAAGGTCGTCTTGATATCCAAGATGGTGTATAGTTTGCCAAACACAAGCAAGAAAGCACAGTTAGTAAGAAGGTAAGCTGTACCATACCAGCCAATGTCGCTCGCAGCATGAAAGTCGTTTGTGATAGCGGGAATAGCAGTTGAGATGATGAGTTTGTCCTGAAGACAGTTAGTTGTGTCATTGTATCGAGTGCTTACAGGACATACCAAGGCAACCAGGAACATGCTGATATAGAGCGAAATCATTAATATGGCAAACTTCGTGCCTTTTGGGTAGACCACATCGACCGGGGCATTGTCCGAGGCGACCATTGTGATTGATAGTGTGTAAGAAGTGTAGTCTAAATAGAGGAGTGAGTGGCTGAGGTTGAATGAGCAAGTTGCTAATACAGTTGTAGAATGTGATCGTTGTGGAGAATATAATCGAATTGTATCGAGTGGAATCACCGGATTCTCTTGTTTTTATGTATAATTATCGGTATATCACAAAATGTCCGCCATGAAATCCATCGACAATGTCCGTAGAGAGACGGTATTTCGGACGGTCAAAACTGACCAATGAGCTTACACCGTGACCGTCCGACCGTCCGTTGAGTGACTCTCCACGAAGGATCAACGTCCGAAAATCCTACGTTTGTCCGCTATTACTGCTTGAAACAAAGATGAGAGGCTGAGCCGCTTTATTTAATTATTTCCGTCTTACCTGTCTTACTTAATATGAATATGAGATTGATGGTCATCGTTCAACCGGCAATACTAGAGACCATCACTCAAGGCACATTCCCTGATTGGCTTGGTGTTTTCACGGTGCGTATCAAACCAGATCTCAAACAGTTTATTTTACATACTATGCAATGTATCTTATTGTGTTTTCTTCTGTTGGATCATCGGTGCTGAATCACGTGTGACTCTTAGGATCATGAGTGAAAATGACTTCACATCCAGTAGTCAAACTTCAATTTACACTAGCTTCATCATTTGTGTCAGCTTGAGAGGCAAATAAGCCCTCACCGCTCTAACTCATGGAAACTCATCAAGCGCAGTCAAAACCTCGAACGAGAAAACGGGAGAAGCCAATTCTCAGCTGTACTTTCTGCAGGGGGCGCAAGTAAGCCAACCAAACACAAAGAGACACCCAATATGGTGTTGACTTTATTGCAGACTTCGATGCGATAGACAGTCGCCCTGCGGCGCCTGCACACGGCGCGGAAAACCTACCGAGTGCATTTTCACTTGCTCGGAACAAGAACGCAAGGATGCCATCGATTACAGACCCCATAACAGAAATCAGAAAGCTCGCCAGAGAATAGCTCGTCTTGAGACTCTGGTGACAGAACTGAGAGATAAAGCTGAGAGCTCAAACCAGTCGTTGAACGATATAACCCATGCAGACAATGCCTCGAGTCATTTTGAGCCAACTGCATCAGGTATATCACCAAATGTTCGAATGGGAAATCTAAATCTGGCAGATGAACAGGCTGTGTACACAGGTAGCTCACATTGGGCTACAATATTGGAAGATGTAAGAATAAGACTTATTATGGAGACTTTTCGACTGACAGGATACCCTAGATTCAACAACTCCGAGATGAGCTCGCTGATGATGGCTCTGACATTGTCAGTGAAGGGTCTTCTCCTTTTACTAGTGGCTTGATACAGCAGTCTCAGGCACCAAGAATATCTCTGCTTGCTAATGTTTCGTGTCTCCCCGTAGACCAGATCCTAGCTTTGGTTCCTCCTCGCAAGATAGTTGACAGATACATCTTTCAGTACTTCAACACTTTCGACTCAAGTAAGTCATGACTTTCATGTTCAACCAACTACTAACTCCCTCTTACCAGTCGTCCTTCATCGAGGCAAATTCCTTGCAGAAGTCAGCATATAACAAGTATCCAAGGGGATAGTTGCTAATCCATCTATAGTATGCAAATTTCTGGGTAAACCCCTCAGCTGTCTCCATCATCTGGGTCGGGTTCTTGTTCAGCATCATGAGTATGGCTGTATCATTGCAGAAAAAGGAGGCAGGGACGCATGGCTTGTCCGCTTCTGAACTACAAACAACACTGGACACTTACCGAACGCTCACTATCCACTGCTTGGTTGCTGGAGATTACCTTCGTTCCAGCGCACACACGGTTGAGGCACTCTTATTACACTTTGCTGTTGACCAAGAGGCCGACGCCGATGCAAATATTGGAAACTGGGTTCTCATGGGCGTTATAATAAGGATAGCCATGCGGATGGGTCTTCATCGCGAGCCATCCCACTGGCCAAATATCCGACCTTTGCAAGCTGAGCTTCGGCGACGAGCGTGGACAGCTTTGTACAGCATCGACTTCTTCACCAGTACCCAAATCGGCCTCCCACGCATTATCAAGGATTCCCAATGCGACACTCGCCCGCCCTCATATCTTCTGGATAGTGATATTGGTTTTGAGCATAATACCCTTCCGCCTGAGAGGCCACATTCAGAACCCTCCATGTTGGCGTTTAATATCCACAGGCATGGAGTTATCAAAGTTGCTGCTGAGATATACGACACAACTGAAGCAGGACCTCCATCACCAGCTACTATTGCGACCTTACAGGCCAAGCTCAAGAGAGCCACAGATTCCTTGCCGGACTGGCTCAGGCTGAAGCCTCTCGAAGAGTCGATTGCGGACAGTCCAGCCACAATCCTCAATCGAATGATGCTTGATATCATCACTCATAAAGCCATCTATCTCCTCCATCGACACAGTTTTGTCAGAGTGTCAGCGGGAGGAGAGAGTGTCAGATCTAATGAGATATGCATCAAGGCCGCCTTGGCGATCCTGGAGCACCAGCGACGCATGAACGAAGAAACTCAACCTGGGGGCCTCATGTACAACATACGCTGGAGAGTTGCCGCACCACTTAGACACGAGTTCATGCAAGCCACCATGATGCTGTGCTTTGCGTTGAGTAGATACGACGCAGGGCGTGATTTGCATAGGCGAAGTGATATCTTGCAGGCTTTGGTTATAGCAAAGGACATCTGGGAGACGAAATCCGATCAATCTCTTGAAGCTCAAAGAGCTGTCAAGGCGATATCGGTCATGCTTCAGCAAGATCGGAAGAGTTTGGTGTCTGTTTCATCACCGTCCATGGGCAAGTCTCTTTACCTTTCAAGTCTCGTTATCTGCTGCTGACTCTCGTATACAGCATTTAATCCTTCATCTCTGTCATCCGCGGAGAACCACTTTGGCGGTTTTGATAACACGTTCGGTCAAACCATGGCATTGGACCCGTCCTTTTTCTCAATTGGCGATGATATGACAGCGTTGAGCCAGGTCATGGATGAGTTCATGAGTGACACAGCTACAACGGGATTGTCAAGTTCGCCTTTCGGAAATGCAAACTGACTGTCATAGACATTGGGAGATAAGAAGAGATTTGACGGACATACTTCTGTATAATCATGAACTAATCATACAATTTCAGCTAAACAGAAGTCAACTAGAAATGATCCTATCCTATAGTGAATAATGCCCCATAATCACCCGGAAGACGGCGCTGCTCTGGCCTAAATTTGGCCTGGCCCTGGCTCTGCCCCTGGAAGCTTCCAGGACTTGATGGCTTATCGATAAGAAATGGCCTCGAATTCTGTTGATTGACACTCAATAGAATGTTGTAACATCCTGGCAGTTTATTTAGCTTCTTTTCTTCTAGACAGCAGCTGACAAATAAAGGTCACACCACGAGAATGGTAAAAGTCTCGAGATCCCAATTCTAGTTCTTCTTTCCAGTCCCTAGATTCTTTCGCGTCGTTTCGTTCGTTGGCATTAGTTTGATGGACTGATTGCTTACCTGATTTGTTTCACTTACTCAGTCCTCTGATAATTCCACCGAAAGCGCCGACTGCTTATTCCCGTCTTATTCGTTAGCGGTAGCTTGCCTCAGAAGTCTAGTCAGAGATCTCACCACCACAAGTGGCGCCATTCAATGTCGAGCGATCCTAATGATCAACAGCAGGCGGCTGCGCCCGCTGCCCCTGCGTCGTCGGTAGGAGGCTCTGCTGAGCCGCCTAAGAGGATCCCCAAGGGAGTGGTACTAGGCCCTGACGGCAAACCGTGAGTTTCATCGTTACGCCCTGCAAATGGAGCCCTATTTGACTGACCCTTGCTCAGGTGCCGGAACTGTACGTCTTTTGCTGCATGGGCTTCCCAGACAAAGAGTACTCTCAAACAGGATGCTGCAAAGGTCAAGGGTCCTCCAGCCGACTGCCCTCCAGATGTCGAGGTGCTAGGCCGGAGTACATGGACATTGCTTCACTCTATTGCCGCTCAGTATCCGGAACAGCCCTCAAGCAGTCAAAAATCAGACCTTCTCAGCTTTGTCGGTCTATTCTCTAAGCTATATCCTTGCTGGGTCTGCGCAGAAGATTTCCGGGGTTATCTAAAACGAGAAGCGCCACAGGTCGACAGTCGTGATAAGTTCGGCAAGTGGCTGTGCGGCGCACACAACGATGTCAACCGCAAATTGGGCAAGCCTGAGTTCGACTGTTCCAAGTGGGAGGAGCGGTGGCGGACAGGCTGGAAGGATGGAAGATGCGATTAAGCTGTTTCTGAGCTGAGGTTGAGGCTGGCTGCTGGATCGGGCCGGGAGGCTAACACGCCTACCAATATGTCAGAGGCCTCAACTCATCGTGGTTTCGGTGTGCGGTGTACGATATTTAGGCCCCTGAGCGATTGCACACCGATTGGAGAATGACATGATGGACCGTTGGCTGTTGTGTGGATACATCCATACATGTGTGGTCAATGCCGGACCGATGAAGGCGTGGGATGGCAATGACTTTTTCTATAGACAGAGGAAGAAATGATGGGCAAAACGGTTCGAAACGTCTACATGAGAATCGCCGATTTTCGATGGATATTTCATGATGGAGCATGAGCTGTATAGTAGAGGCGAAGCGAGAACTGCATGCATAGAATCTCATCTCACGATAATCCATAGATGTACAAACGAGTAAGTGTAACATATCATGAAGCCAAATACATCAAGTCCCACCATATGTAAATATGAGCATAAACAATTCTGTACACCGCCTTAAAGCAGTGTCAAATTTCCGACATCAGCAGTTAGAGCTTCGTCTTAGACAAAGCCAGCCCTGTAGGGTGAGTACGATATTGAGTCAGTTCAATACAGCCAGCCCTCTCGATGAATGAGGTCAAATTCAGGAACGTAGCGAAAATACGATATCCCAGGGAGCTGGTCTCGTCAGTTCACCACCCTAGCTGTACATCCCTGCTCGTTTCGGTGAACTCCCTTTAGGCGGCGATAAGAATGATCTGACATGGCATGGCTGTACAACACAACTACCGGACCGCCTTTTTGCCAAAAAACCACCAACTACAGCTCTCTTCCAGGAGGCATGGGCATAGCTAGGGCCAAGGTGGTGTATAGATAGTTCCCAACATCTCAGGTTACCTTACCCTGCAACATCCCATCTTGCAGCCAATGCCTGTCATGGCCCCTCTGAATCCATGCTCTTTAGCCGTTGATGAAAAAAGATTTGATATCGTCCCGCTATTGTAACACGATATCGGTTTGATATTTTACGGTAAAGAGCGGAAAACATAGGAAAGAAGAGGCTTGAGATGACATTAGTCGTGATAATCGGATGTCGATTACGGGATGTTATCGAGTTGGAGTACGACTGAAAGGGCCTTTTACGGACACGAGATCCCTGTCTTGGATTGAGCTTGATGCTGTTTCCCTCTTGATTGCTTTATCGATTGGAGTGTTGTACGTAGCAAGTAGTGAATGGATAGTTGGCTGAGATATTTCCCCCTGCAATGTAATGCATAGTCATCTCTTGCCTCAGCATTACTACACGCGTACGTACGCCAGTGATGATCATGAATCCTACGCTTGTATGCAAGTTGTGCCGCTTGTTGTTCATACGCAATTTACCCGGTGACTAAGGGAGTAAAGATACAGTACAATGAAGTTGGACAGTAAGAATAGGTACTGTCGACATAAAAGTCTCGTTATGTCATCCTTGAATGAGGAGGCTATTCAGGGTCGACATGGACATCCACCACCGCAGACCTTGCAGCGATAACGATATCGACAACCATGGAAATAATCCATGATGGTGGTCCCTGGATCTAGGTAACTGAATGCGTACATAGGTACCTAGGTACGCAGTTGGACCCCCGTTGTCTTGTCGATTGCCGGTCGCATCTCGAGAGGGAAAAACAACGCCATTCCCAAATATCCATCCATTCATCTATTCCAATTCCAACCGCAGACTGAGACTAGCATCTCCGGGTATTGTTTTACGGACTAAGGTATGATCCCGGCCGGTGCTCGCTCGGCTGCACAGGTCCGGACTAGCCGGGATGGCCGGAGTTGGCTCTGACAAGCAAAGACAGGGCACGCCAAGGAGTTGTCGAGGGTGAATCCATGGAGATTTGATCGTGGCTGGCATCGCATCTTTCCTTTCTTTTTCCTCATCGTCCCGTTGTTCCCCTGTCGCCGTCAAAAAGAAGCATCCGATTTCTATCGAGGTATCCACTCATTCTGTGGCATTGAATTGTTTCTAGACGCTCCTAGACCCGTATTTAACACCAAGATTCCACCCTTGACAAAGTCTGCCCGATTGGGAGGGCCCGTAAACAGGGTACAATGGCATCATATGATTTTCTGGCTGTCGGTCACTACCTACGCATACAATGGATCTGCTACAGAAGGGGAGAGAAAAAAAATAGCTGCGGCTAATGCAGAGTTAGAGCCTAGTTCGCAGTGAAAGAGCCGCCCTCCCGTGTGCGTGGCGTTGACTCTGGTAGCCCGTGGAGGGTCATTACATCACCATCAGAGGACTTTTATCGCCGTCACCGCCGTAGCTTTTACTGTACTGTCACACACTATCGCGGTTTCGGCCGCTTCTAGTCGGGAGCGAGCGAGGGAATATCGTGACATTCTGAAGCCGAGAATAACGGTCAAATCTGCTACTGGGCTTATGCCCGTGCTGTCTCCTTGACAGGTCCGATTCTAGTGACACTTACAGGGCCAGAACAGGACTGGACTGGGCTCATTTTGACCATGGTCTTATTTTTGGTGCAATCAATCAGATCAGATCAGATCAACCCATTGAGGTTTAGAAGCAAGGAAGAGCAAGGGTATCATTGGTGACAAGCTACATACACTGTAAGGTTGGCAAACTGCTGAGTGTACACCCAATTTGTGAGGGTGCACACCTGTCAACAAGCTTCAATTGTATTGCTCATAGGTAGTCATAGCTCTACAGATACGTACGTCGTAGTCAAGTAGGTAGGTAACCAAGGTGAAGCATCAAACGTATAAACACCTCCTTCCCCCTCCACCGAAAGCATCTTCTCTTCCTTCCTCATCATTCCATCGATCAAACAATCAATCACATTCCTCTTTTGGTTGTCTTGGTTACTTCTAAACCTAGACATCTCATATCATCTTCCCCTCATCCTCGAACACCTCACTCATCCTACAAATAAGCCTCTACCTAGCTTCCTCTGTTACCCCTCCATATCAACCTCTTATCTTACCCAGCAATTTACCGATCAACCCGCAATCATGAGCAACTCCAACCTCCAAAAGCCAATTGACGTGGCTGAATACCTCTTCAAGCGTCTGTACGAAGTCGGTGTTCGATCTGTTCACGGTGTTCCCGGTGACTACAACCTCGTCGCCCTCGACTATCTTCCTCAATGCAACCTCAAGTGGGTCGGCAGTGTTAACGAGCTTAACGCTGGTGAGTTTCATCATGACTTCATCAACAGCCTCAAAGCACCATCTCACTAACATAACAATCTTAGCCTACGCTGCTGATGGATATGCCCGTGTCACCAAGATGGCTGCTCTCATCACCACCTTCGGTGTTGGTGAGCTCTCTGCCGTCAACGGTGTTGCTGGCTCTTACTCCGAGCACATTCCCGTCGTCCACATTGTTGGATGCCCTTCTACCATCTCTCAACGTGACCAGATGCTTCTTCACCACACTCTCGGAAACGGCGACTTTGATGTCTTTGCCAACATGAGCGCTCAAATCTCTTGCAACGTCGCCAAGCTCAACAAGCCCTCCGAGATTGCCGAGCAGATCGATACTGCTCTCCGCACTTGCTGGCTCCGCTCTCGTCCCGTCTACATCATGGTCCCTACTGATATGGTCCAGGAGAAGGTTGAGGGTGCTCGACTTGACACACCCATCGACCTGTCTGAGCCTCAGAACGACCCCGGTAACGAGGACTTCGTCGTTGATGAGATCCTCAAGGCTATGTACGCTGCTCAGCGCCCTGTCATCCTTGTCGACTCTTGCGCTATCCGTCACCGTGTTGTCGAGGAGGTTCACCAGCTTATTGACAAGCTCGACCTTCCCGTCTTTGTTACCCCCATGGGTAAGGGTGCTGTGAACGAGGACCACCCCAACTATGGTGGTGTCTTCGCTGGTGACGGCTCTCATCCCGCTCGTGCCCAGTCTATCGTTGAGGGCTCTGATCTCCTTCTCACCATTGGTGCTCTAAAGAGTGATTTCAACACCACCGGTTTCTCTTACCGCACATCGCAAATCAACTCTGTTGATTTCCACAGCACTCACTGCAAGGTCCGCTACTCCACATATCCCGGGGTTGCCATGCGTGGTGTCCTCCGCAAGATCATCGACCGAGTCGACCCCAAGTCTATGCCCGCTCCTTCCATCCCTGAGGTCAGGAACGAGGTCGAGAAGAACACCGACGGCTCCGAGATCATCACACAGGCCTGGCTCTGGCCCCGTGTCGGCGAATACCTCATCCCCAACGACATCGTCGTCACTGAGACCGGTACCGCTAACTTCGGTATCTGGGACACCCGATTCCCCCGCAACGTCACCGCCCTCAGCCAAGTTCTCTGGGGCAGCATCGGCTGGTCCGTTGGTGCTTGCCAGGGCGCTGCCCTCGCTGCTAAGGATGCTGGCAAGGAAGGCCGAACAATCCTCTTTGTTGGTGATGGATCTTTCCAATTGACTGCTCAGGAGCTGAGCACCATGATCCGACATCACCTCAAGCCCACAATGTATGTTTTCAAGACTGATCATCTCCTGTGTCTTTTACTAACTCTTGTTCTAGTTTCGTTATCTGCAACGATGGCTTCACCATTGAGCGATTCATCCACGGTATGGATGCTGTCTATAACGACATCAACAACTGGAAGTACAAGGACCTCGTCAGCGTCTTCGGCGGCGAGAAGACCTGCAAGACCTTCCAGATCAAGACCAAGACTGAGCTCAACGAGCTCCTCACCAACAAGGAGTTCAACGCTGCTGAGTGCTTGCAATTCGTCGAGCTCTACATGCCCAGAGAGGATGCTCCTCGCGCTCTGATCATGACTGCCGAGGCCAGCGCTAGGAACAACGCCAAGAAGCACTAAACTGTTACTCAAGAAAGAGTGAAATTTGATAGACGGGGTTTTGGAAAACGTTCCTGGAGAACATAATAATGATTTAAGTGGTTTATGGTTTATACTATAGAGAGGCGGACGATGGTTTATGTTTTATGTACCTCAAATTGAAAAGCGATTTTCTTACATCTTGGATATTCTCTTATCTAACTACTAGCGATGGCTATCTATATTATTGGCTGTCGACAACTTTGTGACGCATATTTACAACGCTGCTACTCATACTTTATTAGAAAAATTCGAAATGAATATATTTTGTGGACTAGATAATCTTTTAATCTCACAGTCTATGGCATCTGGAGATGTGAGTTGTGATATGCTTCATCATGCGGTATCTGAGGTCTCTGGCTTGTTGCGAATTTATATTCAATAGCATCTGAAGCCACCTTCATCTATTCTTTTATAATCATCTAGATTCACTATCAAAGATCTTTATACATAGTAAATCAAATGTACCAGTATAGTTCAGAAATCTTTATCTTAGCTTTCTCTCTTCAAATGTTGATCGCCTTTCTCAACTATAAAAGGCACCAATCAGCACACGTGATTCGCCTCTACCAAAATTCTCCACGCGCAATGACCTAGCTCAACAGCAACAAGACTCACTTTCCAAGCTCCATTCTGAAAAGGCTCCTGCGGCGTCACGAATACCTATTTGCATATATTTTATCAGTTACAGTAGGATATCAGAGGTGATCATGAGTGACGGAGCTGGAAAGCGAAAGCAAGGCCCTGGAGGCAATGGCCCAGCCACCAAGAAGAGCAAGGTAAGCAAATACGGAGCCATTGTCGGCGATCAGGCTCTTATTTGGCTCTTGGAGACTGTTCGTGGCGTATTAAACAGACTGAGCTAACATTTAAACAGGGAGGCAGTGGTGGTAAATGGCAGACGCCGCACCAAAAAGCCAGGAAAACTGAGCAGGTCGAGCTTGGAAGGACTTTAGAGATCAACGATGCCGGAATCTGGGTAACTTACGCGAGAGGAATGAAGGGCAAGGCGATTACGGAGTTCAAGAACCTTTGTAACAAAGTATGGCACTCGCTCGTGATACTCTTTCAGTCTATTGGAGGGCTTGGTAAACTAACTTGTTTCAGTACGGAGAGTCACTGTTCGGAGTGAAGCCCCCGAATGAGGATGGAGACAACGACGAGGATGATGAAGATGCCGGTGACATTGAGGCGTCTATTGAGAAGGAGTTGGCCAGCATGGCACAGCCAAAGCCCAAGACGAAGCAAACCTTCACACCCATCGGAACTGGCCTCGACTGTGTCTTCTTTATGAAGACTGTCAAGCCCGTTGAACCTCTCAAGCTTGTCACCAAGGCCTGTCAGGATGCCAAGGACTGCCCGGATCCTATGCAACGCAAGACCAAGTACATCAATCGCTTGACGCCCATCTTTGATACGGACAAGGCGACAGACAAGGGTATTGAACGCGTAGCCCGCAGCGTGATGGAGTGTCACTTTGAACTCAAAAGCGAGTCGGGAGAGGATGCTTCCGCAGAGCCCGCTACATCAGAGCAAGATGGTGAGGGGTCTGCAGCCTGCACGGTAAGTAAACAATGTGATTCGCGGAAAGCGTCGTTATTTGAAGCTGACGATGACCCCTTCAGTACGCCATCAGGTATAACATCCGAAATCACACCGCCTTCAAGTCGAGCGAGGTGATCAAGAAGATTGCGGACTTGGTCAGCCCTAAGCACAAGGTCAACCTGACGAGTCCCGACAAGGTGGTATTGGTTGAGATTTTCCAGGTAAGCGGCCCCTCCTCTCGCGTATTGGACCTATCGCGGTGGCACGTAGCTAACTAGCGTTGAGACGTTCTGCGGAGTCTCAGTTGTTGATGGCAAGGAGAGCGAGGACCTGAAGCGTTACAATCTCAATGAGCTGTACAAGGTGGCCCTGGAGGATAAGAAGCAGAAGGGAAAGCCTGAAGGCGAGGGAGTCGCGGAATCAACATAAGCTAGCTTTTGAGCCACTCGCCTGCGAGAGGTGTGTTTGCCTATGGATAGTATTGGACATTCCAGACGAAACGAGGCCATTTTGCCTCGTGGCTGCACAGAGGAGACCGCTGGAGTCTGATTCGAGCAGGATCACTTAGGTTTCAACGTAGTGTGGTGTCGGACAACCAACCACACATCCATCCAGTCGGTGGAAATATGACATGGCTATCTGCAAAGATGGGATTTGGATGTCCGAAGTTCCGTGCCAGGATAGCCAAGCATTTCATGTATCCAATCCACCTGGGGCTATGGGGTTTTGTAACAAACTCAACAGGGAGGATTAGCAATACGACCCCCAAAGTGCAGGGTTTTTCTTCCTCAAGGAACTGGGAAGGTTACACGGCGATAGGAACAGAGAAGGATCGGCATATATCGGTGAATAGAATGTGTGTGCCTGTCAGAGCAGCATCATGAGGGACAACAGAGTGATGCTGCGTTTCAGCGGCTGCTGGTCGACGGTGGAGAAGTCTACGTGCTGCTATTATCGGGGTGCTACTACGATCTATCGTCTCTAGCTCTCAAGCTACCCCAAGATTAGGGATCGAGATATGGGCTTTGGCGCACAACTCAGGATTGTGATCAGTCGTGGCTTCGTTGTACACGGGATGTGGGACGTGCTGTAAGGCTAAGCCAGGCAAAGAAGTGTGTTTGTATGTACCGCATCGCACTTGGTGAAGTGAGAGATGAAGGGGTGACATATTTGCATTCTTTGACAAGGAGACTGAAGTATAATCAAGGCCTTGGTTGAGGTTGAAGTGGGTATGGTCTATCCATATGCGATGGTAAGGTTTCGACGAGACAGGTTGGAGCCCTCGTATGCCATATACCTTATGTCACGTCACATCGAGGATACCGAGAATTCCATGACCATCAGAGATTTGGCTTGAGATTTTCGGCCCCGAAGCTACGGGCCAGTTGTCATTGTCCTTGGCTTGTCATTGTGCTCCCGGTACATTCCCGTGTTGTTAATTAAAGCAAACGGGTGTGGCTGAAGATAGTTTTGTTTTGGTGCAGTTTTAGGTGCTTATAAGAAGCAAGAAAAGAAAAAGAAAGAAAAAAAAGGGCTGGGGTTGAACGGACAGCGGAAGCATTCAGTGGTGATTTGGAATATGAGATACCTACGATAATATGATGATGGTAGCGAAGGGTTAGTCTAGGCTGTAGTATAAAAACAAACCGGTCTAGACAGGGGCTGTTTGCGTTAGCGGAATGTGACCCAGGTCAGCTTCGCTTGTGGTAGCCAATCATAAATTTCCCGACTCGCTTCTCGATGCACGCCAGAGGCTTCGTCATTTAGAGTCTGGCATTCCGCTCTTTTCTTTTCTTTTTGGTGGTTTCGTTCTCTTGTGAGGGCGATGGGCGCATGATAATGTCATCTGATGGATGTTGACTCTCACTCACCAAAAGTATACAGAGTCACGGTCACGGTATCCCAAGGGAATGGTAACTATGACCAACTAACTCGGAGAATGCAATGCAGTGCTATTAAGCTTGGGTTCGATAATTAGTGGTAATGGCTCGCTTCATGATTCGCAAACAGTCCAATGACTGTGCGGTTCCCGTTCCGATCCGCGCTTCTCGATGTCGATCTCTGAGACTTAGTAGCTAGCTAGAATCACTAACTTCAGCTCACAAGCAGAGCCCTGCCCTACAGGAGGTTGCACTTTGCATTCTGCATGTCTTCGATCCTTCTTCTAGTCTTTCGGAGTCTATTCCGTCCTCACCTCTTGGCGTAATATCTGCGCAGAAAAGAGGCTTGAACTAAGGCTGCGGGCGTCTTTCTACTTGGTAACAAGGCCCCCCTCCCCCTTGTTCCTTGTTCCTTGTGGTGTTGTACATACTATTCGTCTTCTAAAATGTTTCGCTTGCTTGGCTACCCCAGGAGATAGATGCTGGTCCGTTTCGGCTTCACCGTTCCGGCGGGATCGAGTGTCTCTCCGTGAGAGATGCGTGTTGTATGTAGGTAGTGGACATCCTTGTCTGCTTCCTAGATGCTATATCACCATATGATGCGGTCAAGAATGACCTTGGGTTCTTATGTGTTGTGCTGTTTTGTATTTCTTTCTTCCTTTGTTGTGCTGTCTCTATGGTTGAGTGACTTCGGCTCATCATCTGCTTCAGCCAAGTATCTGTTTGTTCTCTGTTCAGCCAGCCATTGGATTGATTACTCACCTTATTAGTTATTACTGAAGTTAAAGGTTGTTGAAGAATACTACAAGACTAAACAAAAGTGCCTCTGGCCCTTCATTTACTGGTTCGCTACGCCGACCATTTACATTTCCGTTTACGCCCCCGTCTCTTCGGTTCCCTATTCCGCCCTCGCTCGTTCGTTCGTTCATTCGTAAGCGTGGACCCTTCTTCTGTAGGGTCCGTCCCTTGGCTAGCTCTTTGCATTCCCCATGATTCTCGCTTCTGCTTCTTGATCTCGCTCGTCATGGCCAGTTTCACTGACCCGGCGGTGACATCCTATCCCTGTATATTCCGCCTTTTTGTGCCTTTTTCCATGTAAATACTACTACTACTCCATCTGTCGTTCGTCCATTCACACTACATGCACCCACCCATCATCATCACTTATTCTCGGACCCGAGAGATACGCTGGCGCAACCGTTGTCTGTCAATCCTCCTTATGCCTCGCCTCTTCCTCCTGGTTTCTGATTAGCTCTCTTTGCCTGCCGGTTTTTTGTTGTTGTTCTTGCATTTGCATACGCATGAGGCGTTCGAGAAGGCGAATCTAGCTCCTGTATCGTGAAAGCTAATAACAACCTCCACTACTACTCTCCCCCCGGCTACATCCTTCATCTACCCACTCTATCCTAATCCTTCTCACATATCATTTTCTACCACTTTCTCCATTTCTATCTACTCAGCCTTCCAGATTATCACCTGTCGTCGGCACTTGTTCAATCTGTCATCCTTACTCAGCTATATATAAAATAGACGGCGAGTTTAAGAGTTTACTTACTCCCATCGTCGAAACTTCTGTCTCATCTCGTGTTGCAGAGTATCCTGCCTGGCATGAATAGAACATACTGTTCACTCTCCTCTCTATACTAAAGCCAATCGTCTACTTAAAGCCATTCTCTGCGACTCCTTTCGCCTCGTCAGCGCTTTAGCCCATACATCAGATCAGATCAGCCATTGATTCTCCTGAATATCACATCCTACATATATATCCTCTTCCCTATGACTCGAATGTCGTACCAATGCACCCTTCGGGACGACGGCAGTCTGCCACTCCTGAGCCATTGTGTTGCGCAAAAAAGCTGCAACCTTGTACATGACAATATCCCCCGTTCGACCCGAAATCTGACCTCTACTGAACCCTCTCCAAACGCCTCTATCTCCCCCTCTTCTTCTTCGACCTCTGCTCTCAGTCCCATGGCGGCTGCTCCGCCAGAGAGTTCTGTCCTCTCCCTGCTCAACGGCATCAGCCCTCGTCTGGCTGTAAAGGAACTCGAGGTTATTCCTTCGGCTCGGCTGCAGCGTCTTTATAATGTCAAGGTTACAGAAGGCCCGAGTCTTCTATTGGCGCTACCCCCACCTGCGGTTATACGGTTGCTACGCTCTGAAAAGTCGACCCTTGGTACTGAAGCTGCTGTGCTCAAGTGGCTTTCCGCTGTTGCGAGAGAGCGGAAAATCTGCTCTGGCGCGGGGGCTAAGGAACCTACAAGCAGGGCAGTTGGAAATCCCCTAGTGAATGAGAACAATGCTCAATTGTTGGCTGAATATTTACCTACTCTTGTTCGGCATGAGTCAATTGGCGGTGGACTACCAGTTGAATATAACCTCATCCGACCGCCAAGAGGTACTCCCATATCCACACTGCCAAGACCCTTAGACTCCCGTGAGCAATGGACAGTGGACTTCCAAGCTGGCCAACTACTCCGTCGGATATCCAGCCAGGTTTCACCAACCAGGAGATTTGGTATTGCCGCTGATATCCTTTCAGTACCTCCTTCAGTCGTCCATCACCCACCACGACGTTTTGAAGGAAGCTTGACTGATTCAAAGGGTGCCGACTCCTGGAGAGTAGCATTTCATAGTCTTTTGGAATCAGTCCTTCGAGATGGAGAGGACTTGACCATTATGTTCAATTACAATAACATTCGACACCACTTCGAGCGTTTCCAACATCTACTTGATGCAGTAACAAAACCGCGACTAGTTGTCTTAGATGCTGGCGAAGACTCCAATACATTAATACACCGCCCATACGAAAGCGAGAAGAAGTCCCATATGCCCCCTAAAGAGGTGCAGTCACAGCCGAAATTAGGAAAAGGGGTTTCGAGGAAACCAGACAATGGCGGAAAAGTGCGACAAGACTACAGGATAGCCTTTCCGGATGATGCCAGTAGAAAGGAGGAATACATGATAACAGACGAGCCAAGCCAAAACCCCATCGAAGTAACTGGTTTACGACAATGGAGCAACTGCATCTTCGGTGATCCCCTCATGGCCACCGTCTTCAGCAAACGACCAGGTCCATCAGATGATTTCTGGCGAGGCTTCGACAACCCACTACCAGGCGAAACAACGGCAAGCATCATCGAAGATCGGGACAATGCACACATTCGCATGCTGCTCTACGAGTGCTATCATGCGGTGGTCACTCTGGTGGGAGAGTACTACAGGCCGCAGACCGACAGCAGCAGGCGAGAACTTGCAGCTCGAAAACATCTCGGCATTGTACTGGCTCGGCTTGAAGAACTTGATGATCGGGGCCAGCAGCGGCGTAGACGTATGAGTGGTGAGATGTCACCTGCGAAGAGACCGCGCTCGGGACAGGAGAGCGGCGAAGATAGCGAACCTTGATGATATACGACCATATTTACAGGCCACTGGCTGTTGGTTAGCGGTACGAGTAATACACGAATAGACATATATTATGATCACCTCACTGAAGCATGGTTGAATGTAAGAATTATATCTCGTGAAATA
This sequence comes from Fusarium lyarnte (nom. inval.), assembly GCA_014898885.1. Lineage (NCBI taxonomy): Eukaryota > Fungi > Ascomycota > Sordariomycetes > Hypocreales > Nectriaceae > Fusarium > Fusarium lyarnte (nom. inval.). The sequence goes on from JAAVUB010000154.1 coordinate 36,425, forward strand.
AAACGAGCAACATGTCCATTGACAAACTACGCTCTTGCTTTTCCCTTCCCTTTTGTTGAATCATTGCCAGTCTCTTCATCTTCCTTCTCATTCTCATCTTCTTCGTCTCGTGGTAGTTGAAAGCCCATCATGCCCAATAAGTTACCAGTCGGTCCAGCCATACCAGCCTGGCTCTTGAAACTTTCGAGTAAGTTCTTTGCCAGGTTGTAGTCAATGTCGACTTCGTCCTCACTGTTCTCTTCTTCTTCTTCCTTGATGTCTGCTAAGCCATTCTCTCCCTCTTTTTGAGTTGCATTCTTTAGACGGGGTTGCTTCTCAACAGGGTCAAGCTTTAGCGCACCATGCTCGTTGAGCTCTGCTTCAAACTCCGTGGTGAGTTTCTGGATCGCTTCGTCCTCTTCGTCAATCGCAGAGGATTTTGACTGAATTGCGGCCTTCTTTGCCGTGTTTGCGCTTGAGGCTGCGGATGGTAGGCCCATCATTTCTCTCATCATCTTAGCGAATTCCTCCTCGTCAAAGCTAACCTCCTTGTCCTCAGACTCGCTGTCTTCGTCAAATTCGTCGTCGTCATCATCATCATCATCATCATCATCATAATCCATTTCGTCTAGTTCTGCGCCGTCCAATCCAGCACTGTCATCATTAAGGAATGCTTCGAAGCGAGACACAATCTTGCGAAGATCAGATTGTGTATTCGCATCTCCGAACCCTGACTTGGAGTTGGAGGAAGCGTTTTCTCTTTTACCATCCAATTCCTTCTCGAAATCTTGGTAGTTGATGTCCATCCATGCTTCGCTGTCATCACGGTTGTGATCCTTCCATGATTTGATGTCTTCATCTGAGGGGAGAGCCTCGTTGCCATCCTCTGCAAGATCCTCAAGTTCGATAGCGAGCTCACGGACGACTCTGATTTTGCTCTTTTCAGCCTTCGCAGCCAGCATTTCGAATCCACATGTGAGCTTCATCCCAATCTCCAGTCTCGCCATGTCTTTGTCTGCCTCGACTGAAGATGCTTCTTTCTGCGCTTTCCGAAGGACTTCGCTCCAGCTCGGCGGGCCATCAAACCGTTGGGATCGCAACTGAGCGAAAAGTACCTTGCTAAACCTGACAGATACTGTGATGAGGTCCTCTGGAGGGAATTTTAATGGTTGGATTGGTGAGATGACACGTTTCAAGGCAACCGGATCTCGGAGATAAAATTCTTCGACTGCTGGTGCAACCGATTTAGGGAGGGAGTGGAGGATATACGCCAACTTTCTCGGCATCGTAATTAGAGAATGGTGTAGAGATTCACCGATCTGCCCCGGGTACTTTTCAAGTCTGTAGAAGGCTTCGGCTTCGACAAACCCTGAGTGAACAAGTGCATCGCGTTTCGTTTTGATCACTTGAACTGCATCCGGTAGTTCAAGATTGCGAGCTCTGAGACCCTCTTTATCTTTGACGGGGATAAGAAGAAGGTTTCCTTTGTTAATCCATGCTCGGTTGTTGTCAATCTCGGGGTTCAACCATCTGGGCAGCACATTGGCTGCTTCTACCAGGAGGAACTCGCCGTCTGTGTCAAATACCCGGATCCAGAGGTTGGGGTGGGACTTTGATAGTTCTCTTAGTATATATACGATGAGCCATTCGTCTTCTACGGCATCGCTATAATCAGTGATACCATGGAGGTACACCAATCCTATCAGAGATGTTAGTAGGTATCTTGAAAGTGGTGAACGTTGCAAGTTGAGACTCACCGTTTTCGTTTTTTAGAGTTAGATTAAATTCTTCTTTTTGCCATATGTAGTCTCTGGTAAGTGTTGCAGCAAGCTCGATGGCCGACTTTCGGACATTCTCGATTTGTGCAAGCTGTTTGCGAATATCGACTTGAGGATCTACGAAAAAAAGAAGGTATTCAACACAATTATCTGGCAGTTGGTTCTTGACGTTTGTCTCTTCTGCATCGCCTGTTTGATGGGAGAGTTCCTCCTCTTCTATAATTGGCGACTTCAATGACATGACTTTCGTACGATGCCACTAATACACTGCATATCCTGGTGAGTTGTCGAGGGAGGCTTAGGTTGGGGTTCTGAGTTTATTTATTTATATACGAAAGCTACCGGGTAAGCAGCTTGTGGCGATGTTGGAATTCTGTGTCATTTACGGCAGATCTGCGCTAGCCCTGTTATGGACAAGGCCCCCACTCCAAGACACGCTTGTCACGTCCCGTCCACCCTAGACGCGTATAGTGGGATACAGGACGCAACTGCCATTCTTTGATCATGTCTGATCGCAACAATTCTTGGTAATGGGTACAGATTACAGTCGCTATCGCCTCTTGTTCTCAACACTCTTCAAATAAGTCCCCATAACAAAGAAACTGTATTGATTCCCCTACGAAAAACTCAACAACCTTCTTACCAATCGACCCAGCACGAGGCTGCCGTGAGCATCGCAACCATGGCACCCACCAAAAGATCGCGGCGAGACGTTGAACAAGAGGACGATGTCATTGTAGATGTACGGCAAGCGCGATCTAACTTCTCGAGGGAAGACACTGTAAGGAACACACCAACCGCCCCCATGCAGCATGCCATTTAACTCATGTGCTATCATAGAGAAAGCGTGCCAGGGTAGCCGTAGACGACAGCCAAACGAGGGAAACGCCCCAGAGAGAAAATACGCTGAGCGACCAAAGCGAAGATGAGGGAGACCGTAGAAATATGGCCGCACCTCCACAAACACAATATGAGATCATGCGAGACAACGGCTTCAAACATCTAGAGCACGCTGACTGGGACGACCAGCAAGCGACTCAGAAGCTCGCGAAGCGGGTCATCAATCTCGGCAACAATGTGGTATCTGAGAGTGGTATCATCGAGAGCATTACCTGCTTCAACTTCATGTGCCACGAGCGATTACATGTCAACCTAGGGCCACTGATCAACTTCATTGTTGGAGAGAATGGTAGTGGAAAGAGTGCTGTTCTTACGGCACTGACACTTTGTCTAGGTGGCAAGGCCAGCGATACCAACCGAGGTGGAAGTCTCAAGTCCTTCGTCAAGGAGGGCTGCGAGCAAGGCAGTTTGGTCGTCAAGATCAAGAATGCTGGCTCAGATGCCTACCAGCCCGATATCTATGGCGAAACCATCATTGTCGAGCGCCATTTCTCTAAATCGGGGAGTAGTGGTTTCAAGATCAAGAGCGCCCTAGGCAGACTCATCTCAACCAAGAAGCAGGAGGTAGATGAGATATCAGAATGGTACGCGCTACAAATCGGCAACCCCCTCACCGTTCTGTCACAGGACAACGCGCGACAGTTTCTCAACGCGGCGACTCCAGCCCAGAAGTACAAGTATTTCGTTTCTGGTGTACAACTAGAGCAGTTGGACAACGACTACCGGATGTCACAAGATACGCTTGACAAGACCCTCATACTCAGAGAAGATCTGAATGCGAAGATCGAAGAGGTTAGAAAAGAGACGGAAGCCGCACGCCGACTTGCCGAAGCCGCGCAAAAGAACAAGAATCTTCGTGAAAAGGCGCGGCATTACATTAATCAACTGGTCTGGTCTCAGGTTGTCGAGCAGGAACGTCTCCTTGAGGATTGCGAAAATGAAATTACTAGACGGACTGAGAGCATAACCGAGGCGGAAAAACGCTGCGAGTCATCGACCCAAGCCCTCGACAATATCAACAAGAAGATCGAGAGGCTTTGGCAGGCAAAGGAAGAGATGGAGAGTGATCGAGATACATTCAAGGAACGCATCGATAAAGCCACAGCTGCTTACCGACAGGCACAAAAGGAGGAACAAGAGCTGCTCATGGAGGAACGTGATGCCTACCAACGCCTTAAGACAGCCAGAGACGATATGAAGGCCTGCCAGCGCAAGATCCAGGACGAAGAACGCCGGCTAGGCGAATCAACAGGAAATGCCCGCACGAAAAAGGACAATGAACTAGAAAACGCTCGAAAGAGGGAACAGCTCTTGAAGGAACAGATAGACGAAATTCAAAACAAACTTCCTGACCTTACAAGGCGACTTGGCGAGGCTGAGCAACACTCGAAGAGACTTTCACACAACAAGAGCCTCAAACACAAAGAGATCGTATCCGTTGAGCAACAAGTTCGAGAACTGAAGGCCGCTACTGGAGGCCGTTTCGATGGTTATGATAGAGAGAACAGGGACCTTGTCAAAGCCATCGAGAATGAGAGAGGATGGGAACAGAAACCTGTCGGACCTATTGGAGCGCACATCCGACTATCAAAGCCGGAATGGTCAGGAATCCTAGAGAGAACACTCGGCGAAGGGCTCAACGCGTTCGTTGTCAGGAGTAAATCGGATCAAACGAGACTCGCAAATCTGATGCGTCGATTTCGCTTCAAAAGGCAGCCTCCAATCTACATTGCCTATGGAGGTAGGATTGACACTAGTAATCAGGAACCTGATCCTAGATTCGATACTATTTTGAGCGTTCTTCAATTCGACGACGACATTATCCGATCGCAGCTCATTATCAGCAACCAAATCGAGAAAATCATTCTCATTCGTGATCGGGTCGAAGCTGGACAGGTCATGGTTGAAGGCGTGCCTCCGCGCAACGTTAGTGCTTGTCTCTGTTTTCACGATGGCCGTGGGAAACGAGGATGGGGTCTCAGACTCACCAACCGGAATGGATCTGTTGGTACAAGTCCAGTCCCACCATACACAATGCGTCCTAGGATGCAAACAGATTCTGGTCAGCAGGTTGAGATCCAAGAAGAAAACCTCAAACACTTGGGTCAGGAAATGGCTGAGATCAATCGCGACGAGCGTCAGGCTCAACAAGCAGTTCAGCGGTGCAGAACAGAGCTTGACAACCAACGGAAAGATGTCAAGAGGTTTGAGAGCGATCTTCGTAGAACGCAAGCTGACATGGAACGTGTGCAAATGGAGTTGGATGCATTCGATGGCGTTGATGATCGGCTTAATGTATTGCGAGCTGAGCTCGAGTCCAGACGATCCGAGGAAGAGCAGCTTGGAAACCAGTATGGAGAAATGGGACTGGCGAAGCGAGACCTGAAGCAAAAGACCGAGAAGGCCCGGCTAAAGCTTGAGGAGGAAAAGAACGAGCAAGAGGACTGGCAAAACCGAGTCGATAAAGCAGCACAGAAAGTTGCGACGGCTGAAAATACGAGGAAGTCGATTCTAGCACAAAAGAATGGTGCTTTCGAGAGCCTTGACATCGCCAAAAATGAACGACGACGTGCCGAGGAAAAGAGGGATAGGAAGGCCGAAGAAGTTGCCAACTTCATAGAGCAGGCCAGACAAACAGCGCCAGAGCGTGTTCACATTCCGGATAACGAGACACACAGCAGCATTGAGCAGAAATACACCAAAATTCGGGAACAAATCAAGCAGCGAGAGTCACGACTTGGAGCATCAGACCAACAGATTTACGACCGCGCAACCGAAGCTCAAGAGCGATATGAGGATGTTCAGAGACAGACGCAGGATGTCGATGATACCATCGTGGCTCTCAAACGTGCTATTGAGAATCGCCTACAAATCTGGCGCAAATTTCAGCGGCAGATTAGCGCGCGAATTCGCATCCAGTTCAATTACCTTCTCAGTGAGCGAGGTTTCCGTGGCAAAATTGACCTCGACCATAAAGCGCGTAAGGTCCATCTCCAGATTGAGCCAGATGAGACGCGTAAAAGCTCAGCTGGGAGGAACACAAAGACTCTATCCGGCGGAGAAAAGTCATTTTCATCCATTTGCATGCTTCTATCAGTTTGGGAGGCGATTGGCTCGCCTATCCGTTGTCTTGACGAGTTTGACGTCTTTATGGACAATGTGAATCGTGCCATCAGCACGAATATGCTGGTGAGTAGTTGCAGTACCCATCCGTGGAAGAGATTGATGGCAGCTAACGGAGAATATATAGGTGGACGCTGCCCGTCGTTCAGTTTCACGACAGTACATCCTCATCACCCCTAATGCTATCGAAGGTCGGGCACGATTAGACAAAGATGTCAAGATCATCCGGTTCGTATGCCCTAATTCACTGCAAGATTGAGTACTGACGACTGTTTCCAGGCTGACGGACCCTCGTCAACGAACACTTGACCATTTCCAGTAAACAATACAGTATATTTGTCACGGGCATCTTGGAGTTGGGCGTCATACGGAACATGAATTTTATGGAGGCGCTTAGAGGATGGGCAGACAAAAGCGCTCGCGCATTGTGGAGTTAGGAGTGATACCAGCGTACTTTGTCGGAATGGATTTTGTACAGATCTGAGCAATGCCTCCCTTGGCCCTCAGAAAACGCCATCGTTAGATGTCATTACAACATGCGCCTGCTGAGGCCTCTATTCATAGATATGTTACACACGACTCATACATTATTCTACAACTACATCTTCCTTTCTGGCCAGTCCCCTTAAACTCTGACGCCCTTGCTCCTTAGTATATTCACACCAGCACTGAGTGTGTAACCGGCCCACTGACCGAACGATCCGACCATACCACCGACAGACTTGACCTCGTCTAGTCTTCGCTGAAGGAATTGCCTTGTCTCGACGAAATCAGGAGATCGGTCGTTGGTCATGAATAGCTCGCTTGTACTGTATATCATAGAGAGGGTGGCACGCTTGGTGTACCACGAAGGGTCGACGGCCTTGTCACCGGCAAGGAACCAGATTTCATCGGAAAGTTTTGCCAGCTCCTTTATGGATTCGGGGACGTAACTGGGCTGAGCCATGACGGCCAATGCCTGCAAAGCGGAACCGTAAGAATAATACATCATGAAAGCCAGGCCATGTATCTTACCTCTTGCCAACGATCCAAAACCAACTCGTTACCCATAAGTCTCTCCCACGTCAACGCTTCCACTCTCGCCGAGATTCCAGGCTGGTTGGGATCAGGGAATAGTTGTTGGCTTCGAGCTGCTAAGGCCTCTCGTTGGGTAATAAGATGATATCGAATCAGACCAAAGGCACCGTCAGGGATGACGCTCGCGCTGATGTCAAGGTAGCCAGCGTCTCTTGCACCGCGACCAAGAGCCTTCTGTGAGAAACCATGTTCCGGGACGTGTTTATAAGCCGCAGCGAGGATGGACTTTTCAGCATCGCCAAATGCCCCTGGTGGTGGTGGGTGATCGTATGAGTGGAATGGTCGGCGGGCAAGGCTTCGTGTCAGCCTCGAAGTACGCAAGGCTGATCTTGATAACGATCTCATGGATACTGACATGTTGAAAGATTTAGCAAGGTATAAATTAGTCTTCATGGAGATTCCTGCTTCATCACAATGGGTCGTTTTTTTGGTGTTGACGTTTGCGATCTGTTTTAGATGCTTTAACGTCTTGACCAATCATACTATCCTTTTGGCCCGGAGTGGACCGCGGCGGAAGCGCTTGGACCACCCCCGGAAGCTGTAGATTGTTAAGGCGGTTTTAGTTCCGCCCGATGCACGCACGCACACATGTACGGGATCGGCAGATGTTGTCAAGGGGTACGTATCTTCATGATTAGATGTACACTAGAGCAGCTGACTGATACAATACGATACTCAAACCACAGGTAATGGTACGGCATTAATATTGGACAGTTTCGTGAAACTGACCAGAGAAAATGCCTCATGCGGTGCAAACTAGAGTTTAACGCGCTCAATATATGTGCCATATCCGTGCTTCGATTCCGTTGGATCACGGTGCTGAAGCGTGTAGACATTTCTCGGCTTCGGGAGTCGGATAAGCAGGAATTAACCTCATATCCAGTCCCTCAAGTACTTTGACGATACTGGGCAGAGCCTTGCTATCTGCCTGAAGTTACCACGGGTCTCGTGCATAACAGATGGCGGGGTTCTGGTGGTAGAATGTCGTGCTTTCACTTCCTGTCTCTCATTCCCAGGTGTACCATGGCTCCAGTGTGATATGCTTGTAAACGATATAAACTGCCTGGCACCATGCCCTTTCCTGGATCAGACCTTGTCTCACTAGTGCGAATTCGTTCTTAATGTTCCGGAGGACCCTCAACATACCTATAACAGGTTCACGTCTGGGCTGCCTGGAGAAGGAGGAACCCTGGAGTTGATCTGGCCATGTTAACTCTATCCATACAAGTCTCCCACAGCAGCACATACGTCTCGAGCAAATCGTGATGCTCTGCTGCATTTCCCTCAAGGTAAGATCAAGATAAATATCGTCTTCCCTGGCCTTATCTGTATGGTCCTGCCCTTCAAGGCAACAAGGCAGATGTCGTGGAGACTGTAGGCTGGAAGTGCGTACTGTGGTTGCTCCACATAGGGTGCTGCTAACGGCCTGAGCGTCGTTAGATGCATCGTCCGGGATCCGCTAACAACCTTGATGATCGGAGACGGACTCGTTGCCAGAATCTCTGGGCTTGTTGCTTGTTGGCCCTATGCTCTGCAGTAATATGCGGTACTAAAGTATCGAGATCTCAATTCCTCGAGCAGAAAGACAAAAGCGACCCTTGCTAATTAGTTGGGGTGCTGTATGGATGTTAAGTGCTGGCTCCTCGTGCATCGAGTGGCCTTTGCTATCATCACCAGTCCTCTCCAGCCTCGGCGCTTGTTAGTGCCCATGCCAGAGTTGACAATAACGACGACAAGCATTCAGGCATCTGAACTCCGTATCCTTGCTCTGGATGCAACGTGCCGTAGAAGGGATGTCCAAAGCTCACTTTACCAGTTGGACAGACTGGCATGTCGAACCTGGCGAAAAGAGTGAGATTGATGAGACAAAAAAGCTAACAACCCTGATCCTCAACGCGTTGCAGAGGGGTTGACTTTCATAAAGCGGAAGTCATTGGTTGGCTTGTCCCGCAACTTGACGCGATGGCTGTTGTGTAACCACGAAAGTCTTGTAGCGAGGTCAAGGTAGGAGTTGTACAGGCCAATCACAGTCTTGATTTCATACATTCAGCTACCCAGGCCTTGCCAGCAAAGTTGACACGGTTTCGAAAGCGCTTCGTTAAACTGTCCTGCGGTGCTCTGATGTTCGCTCGATGGGTGTGATACTGAGCAAGCATACACATGAGGTGAGAACGCAGGCTGATGAATTAGACGCTGAGTGAGTGCGCAGCTGGGGTTGCGTAGGGAGCCACAAGGATTGATCACTGAGCCTTGTAGGTAAGGTTAAAAAGCTCATGAGGTCACCCTCATATCCAAAAATGGCGGTTCAAATGAGTGACGAGTTCTTGCCTCTCGTATAAGTCAACTCAACAATATAAACTATGTGGTAAAAGCAAAAGCAAGACAGATTCAAGCTATTGATATGGAGTCAAAGAACTTCACACCCCAAGTTGACAACAGCCCAAGCACACATCTCCTTGTTCCTGGTACTTGCTAGTGCACTTGAGTCCAGCAGGCGTAAGAAACGTAGCCCAATGGCAGGTATAGGATCTCATCAGGTTGGGTGGTGAAACCTGGCATCAATGCAATTTCGACTACCGATGCTGGGTCACGGGTAGACGGGAGACTCGATGACCACGTCGCGGCGATTTGCAAACTGCAATCAATCAACCGATGGAGAACGGATGGTGGGCGAACCCTGAAGAATGCAGGCAAGGATATTTACTTGCACTAGGTACTGTAATATCAGGCCGCTTGCAGCACTTTGTAGCGTTGTGTAGACAAAGATGGTCCACTACGTGAAGCCATCACAAATTGCTTACCAAACTATTGATAGAGAGTTGGTGGAAGACTGACGCCAGCCTTTCACACATGTGTTCGATATCCGCCATCTTCAAGTTTCAGCGTAGTGTAGTATGGGCTGGGGCTGGGGCTGGGGACGGATTTTGACTATCAGTTCGTAACTGTTGGGTTCAAGAACAAGAGCAATTACATAATTAACCGGAAAAGGATTGCTCGAGGCTCGTCACAAGAGTCAACTTTATGAAGAAGAACAAGAAAGTGAGAAGCAGTATTCGTAGGTAAGGTGAGAAGTTTACCCGGCACTTATCAATGAAGTTCAAATCTGGGCAGAAACAACCTCCAGCCTACAAATATCCGTATTTTTTTTTTTATAAGTCACACAACGTGGGAGGTCTCTGTAAGGTACCTACCTAGAGAGGCTATTGAGGAGTCAATAATACAGCTGCATGTAGTATATCTCCGGCATTATGCTTTGTAGAGCATACACCAAAGCTTCAACGTAACTTTGTACGGTACCTCGTGTTATCATGCTCATGTCCGGTAAGCTTTAGATGTGGAACCCATCACGTCCACCGTCCCTGGTCTTACCCTGGTTCCGTGTCCTCATTCGTCACCTGGTCTCCTCTCATCTCTCACCCAACGCGTTCTTTTCTTTTTACGACACAAGAAGAAGGAGAGAGCGAGAACCTTGAAAGTCAGCACTAAAGAGCCACAGACACCGAAAAGCCACATTCGCCATCCTTTCGCCGTCGTCTCTCCATCGCTGAGTCCCTCAAGACCCCTTGAAAATCGCCCAACTTGACACTCTCCCGTCCTAGGCGAAAGAAAAAAGTCGATCAACCAAACCAGACCATTCCCAGAAGTCGGTATCTGGTACCACCACGCTGCACGCCGAGGCCCTTTTCAGCCCAGCCAGCCAAGCCCAAGCAAGTCTAAGCCCAGTCCACGCAACTGTGTGATTCATCCGTGTCGTGCATTTTTTATTGCTATAATCGCCATTGTTTGGTTGACTGACCGTGGATCCCATCAGCTTATCTGGTTTTGGCTTTGCTGCCCTTTTAGCCTGGAAGTGTGTACCTTACCTAGCTGCCCGTCCTCGTCGCCCCCATAGCTGCCTATCCTCGTTCATCGATCACTCACTCACCTTACCTTACCTTACCTTACGAAACGTGGACACCTACGGCCCGTCTCCGCTTCCCTACGCCTCGACCTACCTCTCCTAGAAACCGGTCGCGCCCGTTCGTCTGCTGTCCGAACTCGCACCCGTCCGTCCTTCGTCGCTCACAATACCTACCTTACCAACTTATTACGCGACAAGGCCACCCACCCCATCCAAAAAGGAGCTTTCTTTCTGTACGTCCAGACGTATTACGCACACGATTCAAACCGCAGTCACAATGGGTAAGTTGAAGATGTTTCTTGCTTGATTCCTCGTATCGCGGTTTTATATCATGCGCGGCCATTGCTGCTCTTTATATCACCATGGTTGGCCATAGACACACGCGTCTGCGCCCATCGAGGCAACGTGTGTGCCGTTCCCTTGCCGTCTCTGCTCGACAGTACTGTACCCATTGCTCAATGGCCCCTCGAGCCTCGGCGGACTCTGGCAGCAGTCGGCTGCCCCAACCTGTCCATCGTACCCGGAGCCTGATTGAGCCCAAGTCTATCCATGATCTGAGCATCCTCATCCCAAAGTCTGAACACAACAGATCTTGAGCGTGCTCTCAAGCCTTGTCTGTTGCTGCTGTGTCTTGCATCGTTTGTTGTATCTGCGCATGCGCTCCCACTCCTTGGAGTGTCTTCATCAATCAATGTGATACCACCTCTTGCTTGATGCAGCCTCGGAGGTCCCCCATTCCACTCCAACAGACCTCTCCAGCCGCCTCTTCTTTCTCGCGTCGTCTTTCCCCATCCATTGCATTGCATTATCGAGCCCCCTTACCTGCATCTTCCACCAAGGTCCACTCGACTCTGCCACCACCCCTCCACTAGAGAGGTTGACCTCGTCTGGCTGCCTCAACCAAGCTACCCTCACTCCCTGTTATTTCAACCACTCTTCCTCTCCTCACCATTTTCCACCGTTGCGCATCTTACGCAGAGGTTTATCCTTTCTTGACTTTTTCCCATTCTGACGCTCACCTTTCTATAGCTGATTCCGGTGATACTTATCGACCCGTAAGTAACATACGTTCATTTCTGACTTACTCTCAACCTTGCCTCAAGCTGCGCTGCTTGTTGAGATTTCCTGTCTGTTGGCGCAATTGGCTTTATCGTCGTGCCGAGTTTGTGCGCTCCCCCGCGCTTGTTGATCTTGTGATCTTCGGTCGCCGCTTCGGTCGTTTGGCCTCTGCTACCCGAGCGCCTTGATCGCAACATCCATATTAGAAAGAAGCTCGCATTAGCTCCTTTCATCCGAGATCGGCCGTCGCGGCGCGCTTTAATTACTGCTGCACTTTCCCATTCAAGATGTCAGGAAACATTTGATTGGAGAGGCAGGCGTATGGCACTGCTCTTCTTGGCAAACGGCTACCGTCTTGCCAGTTGACAGTGCCAGCGGCTGCGGGCAGTCGCAGTGATTCAAACTCAACTTCGCGCGCACACTTGATTTATCCGAAATATCTCAGTCCAACAAAACCCTCCGTCTACACAGCACCAGCGCTCTCCATCTCACCACAATTGCACCTTGTCATGGAATCACAACTTGTACTTTTACCTGCTAACAAGCTCAAGCGTGAGAGGTCACGATCTCCCCGCAGACGATCCAGAAGCCCTGATAGGTCACATCGACGCCGCTCCTACTCTCCTCGCAGCCGATCAGGAAGCCGGGACGAATATCGACGAAACCGTGATCGCTCGCCCATGACTAGCACAGGCGCACCAGGTGGAGGACAAAGTGCTGGATACGGTGGACAGGCACCGCACCGATCTTACGAAGAGAGAGCCGTTGCTCGAGAACAAATGATGAATAACATTCGCGAAACCTCCCAGCAGGACCGCCGAGTCTACGTCGGCAACCTCTCGTACGATGTCAAGTGGCACCATCTCAAGGACTTCATGAGACAGGGTGAGGCTTTCAATGCCGCGGAATGCAGGTGGAACAAATGGGACTGACGAAATGGTATAGCTGGAGAGGTGCTCTTTGCCGACGTGCTCTTGCTTCCCAATGGAATGTCGAAGGTGGGCTTCATCGCATGATTTTCTTTTCCCTTGGTTGGCTTTCCTTTGTGGCTCTTCATTCCCTCTTAGCATTTATGGATGGTTGGGTTGACGGGTGGGACGTTGTCCTTGGTTAATTGTAGGGATGCGGGTAAGTCGATTTCCTCCACGAACTCTTTGGCATTGCTAACCTCTCCAGTATTGTGGAATATGCTACTCGGGAGCAAGCCCAAGCGGCTGTTGCAACGCTCAGCAACCAGAACCTCATGGGTCGTCTAGTCTACGTGCGTGAGGTAAGTCAAGAATTTCGAAGTTGGGCATGCACATCTTGCTGACAGAATTTGAAGGACCGAGAAGCCGAACCTCGATTCATCGGAGCAACTGGCGGAAACCGTGGCGGCTTCGGCGGCGGCGGCGGTGGTGGTATGCCCGGTGGCTTCAACCCTGGATATGGCGGCGGCGCACCTGGTGGTGGTGCTGGAGGTGGCGGCCGTCAGATCTATGTGGCCAACGTTTGTTCAACCCCGATTTGTCTGTAAGTTGTGGATGTGTGTTGACATGTAGTAGCTTCCTTTCAATGTTGGCTGGCAGGATTTGAAGGACTTGTTCCGTCAAGCAGGTATGTCTTGATTCTTTTCATTTTGAGCACATGATTGGGCGTGGCTGGATCTAATCGTTATATAGCCCGAAACGGCGCCGTGATTCGAGCTGATGTACACATCGGACCTGATGGTCGCCCTAAGGGTTCCGGCATTGTCGTCTTTGAGAGCCCAGATGATGCCCGCAACGCCATTCAGCAGTTCAACGGCTATGACTGGCAAGGTCGTGTTATTGAAGTCCGCGAGGACCGCTATGCCGGCAGCGGACCTGGCATGGGCTTCGGTGGCCGAGGTGGCTATGGCGGTGGCATGCGCGGAGGATTTGGCGGAGGATTTGGTGGCCGTGGTGGTTTTGGCGGAGGACGTGGTGGCTTCGGAGGCGGCTTTGGTCGTGGAGGCTTCGGTGGAGGCGCTCCTGGCGGCCCAGGTTTCGAGCCCCCTGCCAGCTCCGTCCCTCCCAACCCTTTCACTGACTTTGCTACCGCTGGTACCGAGAGGGGGGAAATCATCTACGTTCGCAACGTGAGACTGTCCCATATTTCCTACCTATTTGTCCCTATACTAATCTTAAACAGTTACCCTGGTCGACTAGCAACGACGACCTGGTTGAGCTGTTCACCACCATCGGAAAGGTCGAGCAAGCCGAGATCCAGTACGAGCCTAGTGGTCGTTCTCGTGGTACTGGCGTGGTTCGATTCGATTCAGCCGAGACCGCGGAGACTGCCATTGCCAAGTTTCAAGGCTACCAGTATGGCGGCCGTCCTCTCAATCTGAGCTTTGTGAAGTATCTGAACCAGGGCGGAAACGATGTCATGGACACAGATCCCCATGGCGGATTGACCCAGGATCAGATCATGTAAGAGGAGGACGTTCATTTGCACTGAACTTCATGCAGCTATGTTCCGGTCGACTTTTGTCTTGGCGGCGGCGATCGTCTGCATCTACACACAACACTTTTTATATCTGTTTGTTTTGTTTTTTTGGTACTTTTCGTTTTCCACATGAGCAGCAAAAGTTGGGGTTTATCAACGGTGGAATCTTAACTCACGGATAGGGGGCCGAAGTCACTATCACCTTGGAGAATAAGTCGATGACTTGGTCTCTAATAAGCTGGGAACGAGGGAGGATTTTATGATGGGCTTACCATACAGAACCGAATGACCCCACGTTGACACCCAGAGGACCGGACCAACGCATGCGGTTATCAAGTATAGGGTTGCTCATTATCAATGAAGGAAAAGATGGCTGTTGGCTTCCCAGGAAACAACAGGACTCTACTTAGAATGTATGTCGAGTAATCATCCGAAGGTTTTTAAGAACGATGGCAGGTGGTCTTGGTGAAGGGGAGCGTAGGACTTCAACGGACATGCGTAGCGTCTTGGGGCATGAAAGTCCGCTGGCCGCGCGACGATATAAGTGAAGGTGAAGGTGAAGGTGAAGGTGAAGGCAAAGGTAAAGGTAAAGGTAAAGGTAAAGGTAAAGGTAAAACATAGTCACATAAAGCTGCATGGTGAAAGTTGGCGTTGGGGTGATTTGGTATAGTTAGTTCAAACGTACATGAGGACGATGAGTACGGCCTGAGCCATGCTTTCGAAGCCCTGGCTTGAAGATGATGCGCTGCGGTCTTGTTCCCTATCAGGGTCAGAACGACTTCAAGTTGACATGCACTCTTCCAAACAGCAATAAAATATGACCCTGGTTAGGGATCGAGATCCAACGCTGAGGGTATGCAATCTCGGTTCCCATGTCTACACACTTGCATGTTGATGTGACGAGTCTCGAACTATTGCCAACCTCGTTCTCTCAGTATGCAAGTCGACAATTGGGAAGTTTAGAATCAAGAGTGAGAGGAATTTGCTAGTCCCCGGAACTTGGACAACAGGCCCCTGACGGTGAGTGTTCGGAAGGTCCAAGAATGAACGTTGCCGAGACAAGCGGGAGAGGTCCGATAGTCTTCGGCCACCAGCATCGAACCAAGATTTGATGAAAGTAAGTGTTTGTCTCACACAAGGATACTCGAGCTCGTGGCCTCTTGAATTTGTTAGTATTCCAAGCCGGATCATCGACTTGCCGGAGCGTAAGAGCTCCTTCGATCGACATCTGCCAAGCTTATTCATTCCTCAAAGCTCAAACTGCTACCTATTCTAAGCCATTCTAGCCATTCTAGGGGAGGCAACAAACCTCAGGACCTTAACCTCAAGTGATAAAATTTTTTTTTAGGTAATTTAGCATAAGCTTAGGGGACTCTTTACTAAGTTTATTTTGGCAGCCTCTTCTAAAGTCTTGGGTTTTCTTGCTCCCCGAGACCAATCTCCCTTCATCAGCCCCATTACTCGTTGGGCAAGTGCCTTGCTGTGCTGCGCAATTACCTTTTGATCCAGATCAACGCGTAATCAACCAATAGCGGAGGTTGTTGTTTAAGCTTCGAAATAAGCTTGTCTTAGCGATCTTCGTGCACCGGAAGCTGGTACATCCGTGTTCCTACTCCTCAGCGATGCCAAGACACCTTGGCAGCCTTACTTTTGACTAGGAGGAGAATAATGAGTACTCAAAGTAGCTTGAAGCTTTGCAAGATACACCATTTAGTAAGTATCAAGTCTGGGCTGATCGAGGTGGTCGCTCGCCAATAGTAACCGGTGCAGAGCTACACGGGAGCCATGTCCATCATTGCATCTTGTATACGTAATGCATCTCCCATTGACCAGATAGATCCGTTGTTGTGTGTTGTTTGGTAGATCAAGATCCCTTGGCGTCGCTCTGCCGTGTGGCTGTGTGACAGCTTAGCTCAAACCAAGATGCTTGGTAAGTCATCCCAATAAGTTCTTGTACGAGGTGTCGCTCAGGCACCTTGGAGAGAATACGGCTTGGCTCATACCTTGTGTGCGGTCGAATACCTCAGTGATATCTCCCTGCATCGTCTGATTACTCTGGCGTACCTGCGCACTGAACCGTTCTACTTGGCGACTTGTTAGTCGGGGCCTCACGATACTACGGACAAATACTATGATGACGTTGTTACAATGCGCCCAATCTAGGTGTTGCTGAGCCGTCATCGTGTACTGAATCGTCTATAAAACATCTACTCTCCTCGCTGTAACTCTTCACCAGTCTCATCAGTATTCACTCGCAAACCAACTTTACACCTTAATCTCTAACATCATTCCTCTGTCCTATAATTCCAGCCCAATCCACTGCAAACATGAAGTTTTCTCTCTTTGCCGTTGCTCTCAGCACTCTCGCTGCTGCCTCGCCAACTCCTGACATGGAGCACGAGAAGCGCGTCCTTGGTCTTCTTAAGCCCAAGGGTGGCATCCCGTTCACTTTCACTTCTATCTGGGAAGTTCTTGCTACCCCTGATCAGGTTGTCGATGCAGACAACAAGTATACTGGCGGACTGAAGGGCAGCAAGGGTCTCTTCAAGTTTGGCATCAACTCGAACGAAGATGTCATCTGCTACAACATCACCTTGTATGGCTTCCGAGGTGACTACCAGTCTCCTGCCAACACTGCCACCCACATCCACGAGGCTGTCAAGGGCAAGTCTGGACCTCCACGGTAAGTCGATGACGCAAACCTGCACACAATTAGAGCTACGAAATACTGATATTGTATTAGTATCGCCTTCCCCAACCCCGTCGGCGACGAGAAGAGCCGCAACGCTGTCGGCTGTCTCCAGGGCCCATTCCGCACCGGTGTGATCGCGAACGGCCAGGACACTGGTGTAGGCTTCACTCTAAAGCAGATCGAGAGGAACCCCGAGAAGTTCTTGGCCGACTCGCACTCCAGCCTTGCTGTTCCTGGCGCTTTCCGAGGACAGCTCAGCTCAGGCAAGGTGTGCTAAAGGGTTTAGCCCCTTTCCCAAACTTTGCTCGATTCGCCTAATGCGCATACGTTTCTGACGGAATTGGATTTTAATCCAGCTCCGTGTAATATTTACTCTTCCTTTTGTAGAAATAATTCAAAGTCAGGGTGGCTTGGAGACTTGTTTGGGTATCGCATAACATGATAATTCACTAATCGATGATATAACCTTGACCTTTGATGCTTGACACCACAGAATTTGAACTGTAAAAAGAGGATCGTCTATGCTGCTGCCTTCTTCTTCTTTGCCTTGGCCTTCTTCTTACTCCTGTCTCTGGGCTTCAAGGCTGTCATGCCACCCTTGCACACATCGGCATACCGCACGTAGAAAGCCTCCAGATCATCGGGGTTGACGACTGTTGAAATCTTCGCTTTGTTAGAGCGATGCTTCTTGCCCTTGCCATTTGTTGCCCTGATGATGAGGGGCAGAGGCTTGCCAGGGTGAACATCTGGAGAGGGCTCCTCTTCTGAGGGACTGGGGATGTCCTGACCGTATGTGACTGAGACTTTTCTTAGCGGGATGAGAGACACGGCTGACGCCAATACGTACGTCGCTTCTGGCTCAAGTAGATGGCGCCATGGTCGCTGCCCTTGCGATGATTGAAGAGCTCACCCAACTTGGCAAAGAACTGTCATGATATCAGAAACAAAGCTGCTACACAATCGCTCGGGTCTCTCTCTGGATAGAGAAGAGAATGCAGACTCACCTCGTCATGGCTCATATGAGAGTCAGCCATAGTGATGGGGTATGAGACTGTCAAAAGAAGATGTATATTATGAGATGAGTGTTAGCCTACCAATATTGAGGTTGACATTGTGCCCCGCCATCATGTCGGAGGCTCAAGGTGTGGCATACCGAGTTGTGGCGGTAGGGTGTTCGTGGCTTACCCCGGGCGGTGAGATCGATACCTGAGCTTCTGTGGAGGACACACCAGCACTCAGGTACCTCTGAGAATCGTGAAATTTGAAGGTATTTTCTGCCGGCAAAATACCTTTTTTTCAGCATTATCTTCAAACTAATAAAAGAGACTCAGAAGACTCAGTATGGGTCAATCTGATATTAAAGGACAACTTGAATCAATGATCTGGTCCATTTAAAATTTTCAGACCACCATTGCGACAAACTATCAAGAAGATACCGCCCAGATCGCAATATTCACCACTGACCGCCTGCTAAATTAGTCACAACCACCATCAAAGATCCAGCGGATCGTTGCTTAAAATCCAGTCAACTTCAGGACTGTAACCCTGCCCTGGTGCAACACGGCGCTTCCCTTTCACTACACTTCCGACAAGATGACGTCCGCACCAGAGCTTCAGCAGAAGCTCTTCAAGCGCATGGGCTTGGATGTTCCAGAACCCAAACCACAGCGCAATGGACCTAGAAGATCGGGACAGCAGCTGTCAAGAAAAGAGCAACGAAAAGCGCAACGGGTACAGAGGCGAACCCACGTCTACGCAAGAGTAACTCCACAGCGACCTAAACATATAAATCACGCTCAGAGACGACCAAATACAACACAGAGGAAGGAACAGGCGAACGTACCTCAGCCACGAGCCCCAAAGCAGATTGGCGATGATGAAGACGATGCTGGAGGCATTTCGTTGGACGAAGGCGATGATTTGGACGACCTGATGGACGACAAAGATGACGATGACGATGAAGATGAAGATGAGGAAGAGGAAAAGAACACAAAAGCAAAGAATGGGAAGAAGGGTGTTTCGAAGGCCGTGCAGGAGAGACTGGCCCAGGACGACGCCGAGATTGAGGCCTTTGAACGGAAGCTAGGTATCAAAAAGGGACGAAAATCACTACCTCAATCCTTCAAGGAGGATGGGCTTGGCGATCTTCTAGGGGACCTTAGCGGCGAAGAAGACGTCAGCGACAACGACAATGATAACAAAAAGAGGAAAAGTGAATATGATGATTGGCTGGCCTCAAAGCGAAGAAAGACAATAGAACCTGCAGGTCGACAAAATGTCCTCGACATGTCTGAAGATGAGGAAGGAGAAGATGATATCGGTTTGGACGACGAATCTGGAGATGAAGAC
The DNA here is from genome assembly GCA_014898885.1 of Fusarium lyarnte (nom. inval.). NCBI lineage: Eukaryota > Fungi > Ascomycota > Sordariomycetes > Hypocreales > Nectriaceae > Fusarium > Fusarium lyarnte (nom. inval.). The sequence continues at coordinate 55,731 of JAAVUB010000154.1, forward strand.
GAAGACATGGACTTCATAAACGAAGACGAAGAAAATGGAGGCGACTTTGATAACGAGTCATTCGGCGGTTTGGATGACGACGACGGTGATGCTGCAGACAACAAACCAGCTCAACCGCGACAGAGAGAGAACCCGTATGTCGCGCCCACTACTGGAGTCACGGTTGCGAAATACGCCCCTCCTTCATTACGCAGAGCCGCAAACTCAGTAGAGGAGCGAAAAAGTCGACTAAGGAAACAAGTTCAAGGTTTGATCAATCGTCTTACAGATGCCAACATCTTGTCCATTGTCAAGTCTGTGGAGGAGCTTTACCAAAACAATGCACGTGGTGATGTGACAGATGTTATCACGGATGCAATCATGGCTCAAATTTGCAAGCCGGAGAGTCTCCCTGATCAATTCTTTGTCCTCACGGGTGGATTTGCCGCTGCTATCTACCGACTTATTGGGTCAAGTTTTGGTTCAGTATTGATCCGCCGTATCGTGGAAGATTTTGGCGGTCACTATGAACAAGCGAGTAGGGAACAAAACGCTGAATCCGCCATTCAAAAGGAAGCTTCGAATATCTTGACACTGCTGTCGCAACTTTACGTGTTCGAGGTTGTCACTTGCAAGATCATCTTTGATTACATGGAGAGACTTCTCAGCGACCTCAACGAGATCAACGTGGAACTTCTTCTGCGAATATGCCGTATGGCTGGCCGAATGTTGAAGCAGGATGATCAGCAATCGCTGAAGCACGTCTCCGGAGTCCTTAACCAGTCCGTCTCAAAAATGGGCTACAGCAATATCTCGGCTCGCACAAAGTTCATGGTTGAAACCATCACTGATCTCACCAAGGGCAAAAAGAAGGCCAGAGGCTTGGACTTTACGGTCGTCTCTGAACATGTACAACGCATGAAGAAGCGTCTCGGTGAGCTTAAGTCTCAATCGCGACGGCTCGATGGCCTTGCTCCTATGGGTGTAGGCTTGGTCGACATTGAGGGAGCCGAGACACGAGGTAAATGGTGGTTGGTTGGTGCCAGTGTACCAACAACTCTCCTCGATAAAAGCAAAAAGGGGCATGTATCTGATGCTGAAATGAGCGATCATGAGGACATGGATATCGTTTTGCCTGATTACCCGAAGAAGGCTCGCACTCAAGGTTTGAGTGGAACGGCCCAGATTGCAATTTTCACAGCATTGATGACGGCATCCAATTTCGAGCACGCCTACAGACAATTTGTCAACCTGCGGCTCAAGAAGGATGACCAATTGGCCCTTGCCACCGTCTTGGTGCAATGTGTAGGCAGCGAAATGCAATACAACCCCTACTACGCTCTTGTGGGAGCAAAGGCCTGTCTGAGCAACAGCCGAATCAGGTTTGCGATCCAAGACCGATTATGGAAGATCTTTAGGAGTCTCGGAGAATCCATGTTCGGCGAAGCTCCTGAGGAGGATGAGTCGGCTGATGCTGAGCGCATGAAAGATGAGAGGCGCATCAGTAATGTGGCCAAGTTCTATGCGGCACTTGTTGCGGATGGAACACTGAATATCGCCATCTTGAAGCCTTTAGAACTTCCTGAGGCGAACCACTGGACATCAATGTTTGTTCAGCTATTCATACTTGCTCTTCTGAAGCAATGCCGGAGCAAGAAGAAGGGCCCAGAGGAAGATATCAAGCTGGAGAAGATCTTTGGTGCTGCGCGAGACTTGCCAGGCTTGGCTGCCGGAATACATTGGATGCTACGGAAGAAGGTCCGGAAGACGAAGTTGGTCAGCGCAAAGGAGTCGAAAAAGTTGGAGGGCGTTTGCGAGAAGGCGCAGATTATTGTGCGCCCAGCGGCAATAGAAGTGTAGGATCTGGATAAGAGTCATAGATATTCAGGGAGGCGACAATATCACAAAGTTCCTCGGCCTGGTTTGGTCCAGAGTCCAGAGTCCAGACTCCATGATGTTTATTAGCAATCATCTCGGTGAACCGGCGATGTACTCCGTATATGAGGTATATGAGCGGCTTTATGTTGCAGTGACGTCGGCATCCCGAGGGGCAATTGACGTCCGGCGACCGGGTAGGAACGGGACACGCCGGGTTCTCGGAGGCGCAATAGACGGGATAAGCTGTGGTTGGGGGCGACATCAGTCTTTGGGGAGAACCGTTTCGGCGTGCGTTGGGACGAAATGCCCGAATCCCCAGGCAAGACTTAGCGTGAACCACCACTGAAACCAGAAATGGACCCAAAAGTTGGAGATGTAATGCAATGCCATTCGACAACGGGACCGGAGATGTATGTCCAGGGGGCGGTTTTCTCCAACATGACCTCCATGCAAAAGCTTCACAGGGCACGCGGAGGGGAGGTGAGGGTGCTGTAGGTGGCACCCTCACCGAAGAAACGACCAATCGTGTGAACGTGTCGGCTGACGTCCAGGAAAAATTACCTGATAAACGGGCGGGCTTCTCTTTGCCGAAGCTCCCTGTAGTGCATTACAGTGTTTTAACTTACTGGACTTGAACTGCCCTGTGCTTTTTAGACGGGCGGGCTTTGTTGCAGCAACGCCTCAACCTCAACCTCGTCGACTTTTTCTACCTCATCCTCCCCCTTCCTCTCCACAATCCGTCTGTCCTCCATTGTCTTTCCCACACAACCGACATCATGCTTTCCAGTCGCTTAATATCACGAGCTGTTGCTCGCCCGGCTTTCCAGAAGTCTACGTACGTTAATACCACAATGCGCTTTGCGACGAATGGGCCCAGGAGAAGCTTGTACAAAGCCCGCTTCTGTTGGGACCAATCCGTCATCGAGGGAAAAATGGCTCGTCAACTAACAATGTTTCTTCCTGGTCGATAGACTCCCTAGCGTTGTCGCTTCCTCTTCGCTGTCGCGATTCAGCCGTGGATATGCCTCTTCAGCTGGTATGTTACCTCCGAGCTCGTCGGAATACCACCCCGAACAACCCGCTGACCAGAATTTCTTGCAGAGGAGAAGGATCTCGTTGTTATCGGTGGCGGCGTTGCTGGCTACGTCGCTGCTATCAAAGCCGGACAAGAGGGCATGAAGGTTGGTTTTACTCGGATACGATCAAGCGGACAGAATTGGCTGACCAGATCTTTTCATCTCATGTAGGTTACCTGCATCGAGAAGCGTGGCTCCCTCGGCGGTACCTGCTTGAACGTCGGCTGCATTCCCTCAAAATCTCTCCTCAACAACTCGCATCTCTACCACCAGATTCTCCACGACACCAAGGCCCGTGGTATCGAGGTCGGCGAGGTCAAGCTTAATCTGGCCAACTTCATGAAGGCCAAGGAGACCTCCGTTAGCGGTCTCACCAAGGGTATCGAGTATCTTTTCAAGAAGAACGGCGTCGAGTACATCAAGGGTGCTGGTTCTTTCGTCAACGAGCATGAGATCAAGGTCGACCTCAACGAGGGCGGTGAGACCAGCGTTCGCGGCAAGAACATCCTTATTGCTACTGGTTCTGAGGCTACTCCTTTCCCGGGTCTTGAGATCGACGAGAAGCGCGTCGTCACCAGCACTGGTGCTATTGCCCTTGAGCAGGTCCCTGAGACCATGACCGTTATTGGTGGTGGTATCATTGGTCTCGAGATGGCCTCCGTCTGGTCGCGACTTGGCTCCAAGGTCACCATTGTTGAGTTCCTCGGCCAGATTGGTGGCCCCGGTATGGACACTGAGATCGCCAAGAACACCCAGAAGATCCTCAAGAAGCAAGGCCTTGAGTTCAAGCTCAACACCAAGGTTGTCAGCGGTGACAAGTCTGGCGATAAGGTCAAGCTCGAGGTGGACTCCGCCAAGGGTGGCAAGCCCGAATCTGTATGTGTATCAAATCCAATTATTTTGCTTACTGGTCTAACAAACATATCTAGATCGAGTCCGACGTCGTCCTCGTTGCCATTGGCCGACGACCTTACACCGGCGGGCTCGGCCTTGAGAACATTGGCCTCGAGGCTGACGACCGCGGCCGTGTCATCATTGACTCCGAGTACCGAACCAAGATCCCCCACATCCGATGTGTTGGTGATGTCACCTTCGGCCCCATGCTTGCCCACAAGGCTGAGGAGGAGGCTGTTGCCGTTGTCGAGTACATCAAAAAGGGTTACGGCCATGTCAACTATGGTGCCATTCCCTCCGTTATGTACACACACCCTGAGGTCGCCTGGGTCGGCCAGAGCGAGCAGGACCTGAAGAACCAGAACATCCCTTACCGAGTCGGAACCTTCCCCTTCGTTGCCAACTCCCGAGCCAAGACCAACCAGGACACTGAGGGTATGGTCAAGATGCTCGCTGACCCCGAGACTGACCGCATTCTCGGTGTTCACATCATCGGCCCCAACGCTGGTGAGATGATTGCTGAGGGTACTCTGGCTCTCGAGTATGGTGCTTCTAGTGAGGATATTGCCCGAACCTGCCACGCCCACCCTACACTTGCCGAGGCTTTCAAGGAGGCTGCCATGGCCACTCACGCTAAGGCCATCCATTTCTAAGCAAAGCTTAAGCGGTCGAAACTAGTTAGATCAGTTGCTAGGTGCCAATGACTACAAATGGGTCAAATTAATACTAGCAGGTCTCTTCTATACTCTTTGCGGCGAGAATGGACTCACTTCAATGCATAGACTTGACAGCGCGTCTATAGTCTCCGAGAACATAACAAACAAAAAAGATGACACAGGGTCAAGAGGAGGCCTCGCAAGGATGTTGCGAACGGGATAGAGCCCGGGGCATCTCGGATTCTGGGTTGTGTAAACTAGTAATAATTCTGTCTGTTCAAGCATGATGTATGGAAACCACCCGGCAAGATGCGTTGCTTGCGTTTCAAAATTATTAGTTGGATTCGCAATGCGTGAAAGAAGAATACAAATTATGATCAATGACTCAAAGTCTATCTTTCTGTTTGACTGGCTAAAACCTTTGACTCCTACAAAACTTGATCTACAAACTTGTAGTCAGGGCAAGCTTTAGATCAAAGTATCCAAAAACTGTGTAACATTAGAACAAGAACCAAGAAAGAGATGGGCGAGACCAGCACTCCATTCAGATATTATTCTCATTTTCTCGAACCTATTAGTCAAACCTCTAGTCGTTACTCAAATGAGTCGAATACGAATTCGAGAATGCATATCGAATATTTTCGACTGACACAGGCCCCTCGAGGGATGCTAGACCCGAATCCATTTGCAACGGTAGATTTACAAGGTTGTTAAAGTCGAAAGGTTCTTGCGAAGGGATACATCAGATCAGCTCATCCTCGACCAGGAGCCAGCTAGGGATCTGGGTAGCGCTGAGGAATATGAATATAGCTACCTACCTACTCCGTAGTTGATTTTCCTCAAACTCCTTATTGTTATCGACCCTTTTCCAGTTGTACCTGGCAGTGAAAGCATCAATTGACTTGCGCTGTTGTGAGTGACGGGGAATGCAAAGCATCTGAGCTCACCAATCGGCGAATACGGGTTCTTGGGAACCCGAGGAGCTTCACCATAGCGGAAATACGGATGCCAATCGTTGTCACTCGTCAAAAGCATCAGGGTATTGGCGATCCATGGTGCTTTGCTCTGCATATCTCCACCAGGCTGGAGATACTGTGTCTCAATTGAGAAACCCCTGCCTACCTATATCTAATTTTGGTGCCTAGTTTCAGGAACATAGACTTGCGTATGCAACGAGCCTTTTGTGATGGCAATTGCTGAAATTAGGGGCCTAGGAATGTATGAGATCCATGGAAGCTTGGTAAGTCCATGCTGACAAGGGACCTTTGTTTTGAGGCTTTCAACTGGTGGCGGGGTAAATCATTGCCCGTCTATCCCCAATTCCACTTCAGCCCCTCCGTTAGAGCGGAGAGATCGGGCCACTTTGATAGAAATGAGGTGTGCTAGGTGTGCTACCAGCTGCGCCGCTCCACCACTGCCAGTGCTAGGAAACGGCACGCACTTGGCTGATGAAGGAACTGATAAGATGCGGTGAATTGAGCTGCATATGATTCGACCGCAAGCTTAAATCGGCCACTTTTCGACTTTAGCATTTAAATCTTGAATACTCCCCCAATTCATCCCTCCCTTGGTGACACCCAGCCCTGGACAATTCTGTTGTGTGGTGCAGCAGAGTCCTCTACATTCTTTCTGGCAGTTTTGCTGTCTGCTTTTGCCGTCTGTTTTCCCCTCCGGTTCAGTCTGTCCTTCGCTATGGCCCATAGTGCTATCGTTACAGGCCTGCCACCTCTGGCAGGCAATGCGCCTGAGAAGACACCGAAGCTTATGACCAGGAACGAGATTGAAGCCTTGATCGCTGAAGGCAAGCATGTCGCTATATACCATGGCCAAGTCATCAAGATGGATGCTTGGATGCCCTATCACCCCGGAGGTGATAAGGCTATGCTTCACATGGTGGGCAAGGATGCTTCTGATGAAATCGATGCGTAGGCCACAAGCAAATCCAACGTCTACAGGCTCAATGCTAATCCGCTAAATAGTCTGCACTGTTTCGAGACACGCCAGAAAGTCCTGCGTTATCGCATCGGCCGAATTGAAGGGACTTGGGAGAACTTCTTGCCGCCTATCCAGGGAGGTGTTTACCGTACACACGAAGAGATCGAACGAGCCAATGCCGAGGGTGAATCCCACAAAGACCAAGACTCAAGCGCTCCGTCAACTCGTGTCCCATCACCAGTCTTCGACGAGGAAGAGACAGCCGGAGTAAGACAGCGAAAGACCAACAAGAAGGATGGAGCTCGGGCTCCCTCGATATCATCTGCCTCCAGCGTGGAAGAGCCAGATCTAGATGGCATGTCGTATCTTGATACTATCACTCGCGAACATATCAGCCTCGACCTCGACAAGTACCCTCCTCCTGACAAGGAAACACAAGCCAAGATCGTCGCCAAATATCGCGGGCTCCACCAGAAGGTCTATGACACAGGGCTCTACAACTGCAACTACAAGGCCTATGGAATCGAATTCATTCGATACACTGCATTGGCGATTGGCTCAGCTTTCTGCCTCCGTCACGAATGGTACGCTCTAAGTGCCTTTCTCCTGGGTGCCCTCTGGCATCAAGTCTCGTTCACAGTCCATGATGCTGGGCATATGGGTATTACCCATAGCTACCTCATTGATTCTTGCATCGGAGCCCTGATCGCCGACTTTATGGGAGGCCTGTCGATAGGATGGTGGAAGCGCAATCACAACGTGCACCACGTTATTACCAATGCGCCGGAGCACGACCCTGATATTGAGCACATGCCTCTCTTTGCCGTCTCCCACCGCCTCCTAGGCAGCTTGAGATCAACATACTACGAGAGAGTCATGGCCTATGATGCTGTGGCAAAGGTTCTGCTTAGAGTTCAAGCCTGGACTTACTACCCGTTGCTTGCCCTCGCTCGTTTCAACCTCTACCGACTCTCATGGGACCACCTCATCATGGGCCGAGGTCCAAAGAAGGGACCTGGCTTGGTTATCTGGTGGCTTGAGATCATTGGTCAGGTTTTCTTCTGGACCTGGTTCGGCTATGGTCTGGTATACAACCTTCTCCCTGACAACTGGACCCGATTCTACTTTGTCATGATCAGCAACATCACCGCCTCGCCTCTTCATGTTCAGATCGTCCTGTCTCACTTTGCCATGAGCACAGTTGAGCTGGGACCTCAGGAGTCGTTCCCGCAGAGACAGCTCCGAACCACTATGGACATCGACTGTCCTGAGTGGCTTGACTTCTTCCATGGTGGTCTCCAGTTCCAGGTTATTCACCATCTCTTCCCTCGCGTACCTCGTCATAATCTGCGTGCGACACAGAAGCTCGTCCAGGAGTTCTGTGACGATGTCAACATTCCTTACGCGCTGTATGGATTCGCCAACGGCAACCAGCAGGTTATTGGAAGGCTGGCAGAGGTTTCCCGACAGGCGGCGATCCTTGCTAAGTGCCAGCAGGCGATTCAGAACGGTGACCTTTCAGGCCATCACCATTAGACGAACCACGTCCGGCAGACTGGCATTTTGCTATATATATCTGTGCCAGTTTCTGCTTGCAAAATCGTCAAAAAGTTTTGTTAATATTAGATCGATGGGAACTGTCATGCTAGATCGTCTGCGAGGTAATGATGAATTTATGAATGTTTCTGTCTCACTTTCTGTTCTCGTTGACAATCGTGATCTTGTCTTAGGCATTGAGATGTTTCACTACCTCAAGGTGTGACTGTTAGAAGCAGGCTCTGTTCTGTGCAAGACAGTGTGTGGGCAAGTCTTGGTCTAGAAGCTCATAAAATCCGGAGTGCCTTGCGTGTGCGACGGATAGTACAACCCGCGAGCATCGAATTTCTTGCTGGGTCATCTGGAGAAATGAGCTGGTTGATTTAGGTGTTGAAGCAACGTGTGGCTCTCTTCTTCAGATGATAGAAGTTGTTTGGGCATCACAGGTTTGAGGCCTCTTATTAACCTCAGTGAGTCTTGGTCACATGGTGAGGTTGTAAGCCGTGTGATGAAGTGTGCCCTTAGCCTCGCCGAAGGAGTTCCTTTGAGGCTTTGGCATTGGGCAGATGAAGAACCGGGCTTGCCGCCCATCACATGGGCCCGTGGTGGTAGTTGAGTGACGTCGATTTGTCGCACGAGGGGTCATGACGAGGTGCAGAAAGCATAAAGCCTGGAAGCGTTTTATTCGTGGATGCGTGCATATTTCATGAGAACGACACCTCGATCTTCATGCCGGTTGATTTGATTATGCATGTTCTAGAATAGGCTTGTTATTGACACTGATATGGTGTTAGAGGAGACATATATTGCTTTGGATTTTGATAGAGTTAGCGCAAGCCTCGTTCATGCAGGAAGCAAGCTGATAGAGTCAAGGATTGATCGATAGCAAGCACTCCTCATGGATTTTCCTATAAACAAACAAATGAATCTCAATGTTCAGCCGGTTGAAACACAAAAGTAGACGCGTTCGTAGGTACGTCAGATTGCGAGCACGGAGTACAAAGTCCTAAAACGTGGGCGTCACCCAAAAGTTGAGACTCGTGGGGCTTTAGTGGGGGGTTGGCAGCTCTCCTCCTTCCCTGTCCAGGTTACCATACAGTGCGTGGATGGAAGCAAGATTCCCAGCTCCATCTCAAACGAGCCAGCCACTTTGGAACTTCATTCCTACCTACGACAACAACTCCAAGCTTAAACCAAGCTCTACTTTTCTTTACCACTTCCAAGGGACTCTCGTTCGTTCTTATCCTGTCATCATTAGATAATCTGTCAGCCCTATCTGCCTCCACTGAGCAAGCAAGCTACCTACCGCTATCTCGTCGCGCCTGGCGGACGATGTGAATGAGCTACAGCTATGGATGCCAACATCCAGCGGGCCCTTAATGATAAGCTCTACGACAAACGTAAGATCGGGGCTCTCGAGTATGTCTCACTTCCCATCGCAGATATGCGTTATATTTCCAGGCATTTTATTGATAGCTCTTTGCTTTCACCTTCGCCAAGAGGTCACACCTCGGTCCGACGACTTACTACCATTGCCTTCAAGCTTCATAGATGCAAATGCTGACTTTCATACCGCAGGCTTGAACGTGTAATTCGAGATCTCGTCAGTGTCAAGGATTATCAACGAGTTCATGATATTCTGGAGCAGCTATGCAACGACTATGCGTACGCTGTGCATCAGCCTCATGCTAGAAATGGCGGTTTAATCGGCCTGGCTGCTGCCGCTATTGCCCTGGGTTCAGTACGTTTCAACCTACGACATCTTCTCGTCTCGATGCTAGATGCCTTCTCAGAAGAGAGCTAGTACCTCAGAATTTCCCAAGAGCCTACATCTAACTTTCAAGCCAGGAACTACCTAGATATCTCGCCAAGATCGTCCCCCCTGTCCTTGCATGTTTCACCGACCAAGATGCAAGAGTAAGGTATTATGCTTGCGAGGCCATGTACAATATAGCCAAGGTTGCAAAGGGAGAAATATTAGTGTATTTTAATAGTATCTTTGATCAGCTTTGCAAGGTATGTTCTCCCCCCCGGGCTTCGTGTTGGATAAGCCACCATACTAATATGCTGGGCTTTTCAGCTTGGGGCAGACTCGGAGTTGTCAGTCAAAAACGGAGCGGAACTGTTGGATCGACTCGTCAAAGATATTGTATCTGAGTCTGCTGCTTCATACGTCTCTATTCTCGAGGCACCGCCGGAGTTCGATGGCGATGATAAGGTATCGCTAAGCGAGAACTCCCACTTGCCGACAGCGTTCTCCCTACCTCGATTTATTCCACTCTTGAAAGAGCGCATTTGGGTTATTAATCCTTTCACGCGGCAGTTCCTCGTGGGGTGGATCACGTTGCTCGATTCTATACCCGACCTGGAGCTTGTCACATATCTCCCGGACTTCCTTGGAGGACTTCTCAAGTTCCTATCCGACCAGAATTCGGACGTGAGGGTCGCTACACAAACCTGCTTGGATAAGTTCCTGAACGAGATCAAGCGCATTGCACGCATCAAGAAGGGCATTTTGGAAAGCAAACGGTCTAAAGAGGGTGCCAAGCGGAAACGACAAGACTCGATCGATAGCGAATCGATAAACCCTGACCTTGAGGAAGGAGATGAGCTCGACTCAGACGCCGCACTCGATGACGATGACGATAGTGGAGAGGATTGGATTCCTGGACAAGATGTCGAGATAAATTACAAGGAGATTCTTCAGATACTCACTGCCACGCTTGATTCTCCTCTAGGTTTGTTATCCTTGAAGTTCCTTGGACGACGGCTAACATGGTATCAGAGGAGGATTGTCTCCTAGAGTCACTAAGATGGGTTGTTGAATTTCTAGATATTTGCCCCGAAGAAGTCCTTCCCTTTACGCCCAAGATCCTCGCCCACATGCTTCCAGCTATGGCCAGCACCAAAGAAACCATCCATCAAGCAGCAACCCGGGTCAACACATGCCTGATGGACTATGTCGTTTCACTTTCTGACGACTCGGAGTTGAGTCAACCGCCACCTACTTCTCAGCCGCCTCAACACCTCTCAACCTCTCGACTGCCAGTTCCCGGAGAAAAGGGGGCCGAGGGCAACAACAGCAACAGGGCATCCCTATCAAGCTCCAGAGACCTCGATCTCCGTAGTCCTACGCCTGCTCAAGGCCGCTCGATATCGACTCCCACTGGTATCAACATTACGCAGACACAAGCCGATCTGGACTACGCCGCTGCCGTCAACTCCCTGACTCTTCTCTTCCTTAACGACCATGAAGCGACCCGGGTGGCGGCCTTGACGTGGCTTATTATGCTACACAGGAAAGCTCCCCGAAAGGTCCTCGCTTTCAACGATGGCACGTTCCCAGCACTGCTGAAGACATTATCCGATCCCTCAGACGCCGTAGTTACCAAGGATCTTCAGCTCCTCTCACAAATCTCGAGGAATACAGAGGACGACTACTTTGCAAATTTCATGGTCAATCTCTTACAGCTTTTCTCAACAGATAGAAAGCTGCTTGAAACTCGAGGAAACCTCATTATTCGGCAACTGTGTTTAAGCTTGAGCCCCGAGAGGATTTACAGGACACTGGCAGACTGCATCGAGAAAGAGGAAGACGTCGAGTTTGCAAGCATAATGGTGCAGAACCTCAATAACAACCTCATTACTGCTCCGCAGCTAGCAGACGTTCGAAAAAGATTACGAAACCTTGAAACAAAGGTAGGAGAACGCCTCCTAGGCTACAAGCTAAGACAAGAATACTGACAACTACAAGGATGGTCAAACGCTATTCGTGGCATTGTTTCGGTCATGGTGCTATAATGCTGTCGCTACCTTCTCACTTTGCTTGCTCGCCCAGGCCTATGAGCAAGCTTACAACTTGCTGCAGATCTTGTAAGCCCATAGTAACAGAATATGCTGCTTCAACTAACACGTTTCAGCGGCGAATTGGACATGACAGTCAACATGCTCATTCAGGTCGATAAGCTAGTACAGCTTATTGAGTCACCCGTCTTCACTTGTAAGCGTAGTCTCCATCATACACTGTTCGTACACGAACTAACAACCTGTCCAGACTTGCGACTACAACTCCTGGAGCCTGAGAAGTACCCATACTTGTACAAATGCATGTATGGTATCCTCATGCTTCTACCACAGTCCTCGGCATTTGCTGCGCTGAAGAACAGACTCAACAGCGTCAGCTCCATAGGTTATCTACACGCGGCACCTCGAACGTAAGTTAAAGATTGCGTTGCAGTGGGCGTGTTAGGGCAATGATTGCTTAGCTCTTGACTCCCAACGAGATGCACCAGCTTTTGTGGCAAGCTAACCTGTCGACAGCGCTCCTCCAACTACAAGCAGCTCCAATTTTGATAGACCCAATCGACTCAAGAGCAGGGAAGATGGGAACATACGATGGGTTGAACTCCTAGAAAAGTTCCGAAGTGTGCAGGAACGAGCTAGACGCGCGCAGCGTCAGAACAACATGGACGGTGACGAAATACCACTAATGGGAGTCAGCGAACTCCGCATTGGCGACGGAGCGGTAGATGTCAAAGGCAAGGAGATACGAGGTGTCGGCTTGCAAACGATTCCCCAAAAAGAGCCAGCGCCCGCTCCTCCGGTGCCAGCCAAAAGAATAGGGTTGGGTAGACAGTTTGGAAGATTGGGTGGCGCCGTGGCAGGTAAAGGGCGGCGAAACCCATAGCGACTGATTCCAGTTTGGTTATATAGGTATTGAGCGTTATTTGGCTGGTGTGTCGACTCGATACGGAAGTGGAGTTGACAGTGTTCAAGGTTCATTAATGTATAGTATCAGGCCAAGGATCAAGTAAGACAAACTCAGCGTCGTCGCTTAACAGGACTTTCACGTTCCACTAAACCTTCAAAGACAGCATCACGTTGCGATTCTACGGAACGTAGCTGATCTCGAAGCTCCTCAAGTTCTGCTCTGGCCACTTCTGGATTGCTAGGAAGACCTTGAAACGTGGCCAGCTGAAGGTCAAGCTCCTTTCTTCGTGACAGCATTGACAAGAATTCTTGCTCGTCGCGAGCAAGGTCGGCAATGGTTGGGTGCGAGGAGTCGGTGGATGCGGCCAGAGCAGCAACCTTGTCTTGAAGCTCAGGTAGTTTGGCGGACAATGCCTTGACCTTGCGCTGTATGTCGAGGTTCTGTTTAGCCAAATGTGCCGGAGGCTGATAGTCGTCTCTTTGTAGCTCTTTGAGAAGGTCCTTGATACGAGCTGCTTCATCGTCTATATGTTTATGGAGAACCTCGACGCGGGCCTTCATCTGTTCAGCATCGTGGATGCTTGCCTGAAGTTGGCACATGCGCTGGCCTAGTGTATCGGGCTCTGGGAAAGCGACTCCGAACTGAAGAGACATATTGGCCATAGCATCAAGAGCGGTGTGGCCATCGGTAGGTAGATTGTGTTCTACGGCTTCGATGAGGCCTTCCCTCAGTGGCCGGCTAGTTTTGTCGATCTTCCTCTCGGAGTCGGTGAGCTCTTGCAAAGCAGTTGCTTCAGACTTTGCTACTAGGTTGCGCTCATCGTCGGCGGCTTCGTTGACAGAGGCGAGGGTTAAAAGGGCTTTAAGGGTGTCGTTGTTGCGCTCGAAAGACGGGACTGGTCGAGGGTGAAATTTGGAGGAGAGCCAGGCGTCGATATAGGACCAATCGCGGGCAGTGGAAGCCGCGATACGAGCAACCGAGGGAGAGAAAATGGCCGAATCTTGGCTGAGGAGACGATGATGCGCCATGATTGAGTGCGCCAGAGTTGAATCAAGGAGCGGATTTGGGGTGGAATTTTTCAAGTTTGAGGTGTATCATCAAAACATTAATGGCGGTCGAGACAGTGACGCCACAGAACAACCTGCCTACCTACCCTAGCTGCAGCCCGTGCCTGGTGTTGTTCCCGGTCCCTGTCAGTTCATTGATTTGGTGGTGGGAACCCTTGCAACTGTGACGGCAGACCTGATTCGGTCCCTGAGCGTACTAAGTTATAGTGCCCGCCGCTAATTCCTGCAGGCAGAACATGCTAGACCTCTGCTGGAACGGGCTGTGGCTCGAGAGTTTGGGTGTCTGGGCTGGATTGGTAGACGAGTACTTGTGGCCACCTATGACATTCGAGACTGCTCCATGTACCTGGCTGACAGACTTTACAGTGACTTTCCCGGCTAAGTTGAGCGTCGCCTTTTCCGGTTGTTGGCTTCTTTCATCAAGTTGAGTTGTCCTCTTTGTCCCTGTCAGTTGTTAGAACCTCCATCTATTTTCTCTTTCTTCGTTCTGCTGTACTCAAACAGACTTTGCCATCGTTGCCGTCGTGTACTCGTCGTCAACCATTGCACCAATTGAAGTTGATGCATTACCGTTAGTATCCTTCTATCTGTGTCGCCTGCGATTTGCCCCTCGACCTATCGTGTACTTGGAATCGAACAAACTTATTCAAGATGCATCTCAATCTTGCTGGTCTGGCAGTGGCCGCTACGGCCTTTCTCGCAACTGCCAGCGCCCTTTCACCGCAAGATGTCCCGGCCGATCTCCCTGTTTCGAACCTCTTGACAAAGGCGCAGACGCACCTGTCCCGTGGCGAGACTAACGAAGCCCTCGTCTACTACGATGCTGCCATCGCCCGTGACCCGACGAACTATCTTTCCCTATTTAAGCGGGCTACCGCTTATCTCTCCCTCGGACGAACCTCCCAGGCAACTGACGATTTCAACAAAGTCCTTTCCCTCAAGCCCGGGTTTGAGGGAGCCCATCTTCAACTCGCCAGGCTTCGTGCCAAGGCTGGAGATTGGGATGCTGCAAAGGCGCAGTACGGTCTTGCTGGGAAGGCTCCCAAGTCGGCTGAGTTTGTCGAGTTGGAAGAGGCCAAGTTGGCAGCTCACCTGGCTGAAATGGCTGGCAAGGGCGGAAAGTGGGAAGAGTGTGTCAGTCACGCTGGTACTGCCATCGTTGTCGCGAGTCGATCTCCTCATCTGCGTGAACTCCGAGCGCACTGTCGCTTCGAGCTCGGCGATGTCGAACTAGCTCTCAGCGATTTGCAACATGTCCTTCACATGAAGCCAGGTGACACTTCTCCCCATGTTGTTATCTCCGCAACCTCGTTCTACGCCCTGGGTGACCTGGAGAATGGTATTGGACAAGTCAAGAAGTGTCTTCAGTCAGATCCCGATTCCAAGATCTGCAAGAAGTTGCACAAGCAGGAGAAGAAGGTTGAGAAAGCATACAAGAAGATCCAAGGACAACTCAGCCGAGGACAGCCTACCACAGCAGGTAGAGCATTGGTCGGTCCTGCCGATGATTCTGGCTTGGTGCCTGATGTGCGAAAACAGGTGGAGGAGCTTAAGAAGAACAAGAGCATCCCCAAGACCGCTCGTATCCAACTATTGGAGAATTTGGTTGAGATGACATGTCAAGCATACACCGAGGTGAGTTCTTCAGCCCCGTACAACCCCCGAATGTTCCTAACTCTATCATAGTCAAGCCACAAAGAAGCCGCCAAGTACTGTGACGAGTCACTGCAACTTAACCCGGACTCTTTCTGGGGTCTTCTTCACAAGGGCAAGGCTCAACTCAAGAGTGAGCTCTACGATGCCGCCATTGCTACCCTTGAGAAGGCCGCCGAGATCCGCCCTGATCAGAAGGAGAAGGTCAACCCAATCCTCAACAAGGCTCACATTGCCCTCAAGCGCAGCAAGACCAAGGACTACTACAAGGTGCTTGGTGTCGAGAACGATGCCGATGAACGCCAAATCAAATCCGCCTACCGCAAGCAATCAAAGATCTTCCACCCTGACAAGGCCGCCAAACAAGGTATTCCTAAGGAAGAGGCCGAGAAGAAGATGGCCAGCATCAACGAGGCATACGAAGTTCTTAGCGACCCCGAGTTACGTGCCCGTTTCGACCGTGGCGATGATCCCAACTCTCAAGAGAGACCAAACCCCTTCCAGGGACAGGGCAACCCCTTCGGTGGTGGCCATCCATTCATGTTCCAGCAAGGCGGCGGGGGCGGTGGTCCCAACATCAAGTTCCAGTTTGGTGGCCAACCATTTGGATTCTAGAAAGCACACGACAAATTTTGAAGTTTTGCAAAGGATACTACTGAGGAGTTAAATAGCGAAGGGGTCAACTACAGAGGCAGTTTTGCTTGATCGGGAGGGAGTCTTTGCTGGTATCTACATCTTTACTAGAGATCAAGAAGGGCGGGGCTCTCTCCTCAACAGGAGTATTGGGGTTAATGGCGTCGGAGTTTCCGTAGATCGCTCACTTCCGTCAAGAACAGTACATAGCGAGATCGTATACGTTGAGAATTCTATCTTTATACCGCAAGCATCCAAGTCAAATCCATATGTCGATCTAGGTATTTGCTTAATTTTTAGTAACTCGATGAAGCGTGGTTTCTCGGCCTCGGTACAATATCACCACCGCCGACGTCGGCGCAACAGCGACATCGCTCGTAATGGACACGCATTGCCACCTTGAGGAACAGAACAAACAAACCCATTGCTCCAATCGGAACAGTCACAGCTTGTGCTAGACCCAAGATAATGTGAGAATCATAACCAGTTGGAAACTGCATGATACCAAAGCATATCCGCTTAGTATTTTGATATAAGTAACAACAGACAACCTATCATAACACTCTTCCGCTGTCTAACTGCGCGAATCAACACTAGCAATGCCTCGTCCGGTTCCCATCCATGTCGCCGCTCTCCGATTTTTTCGTTCGTAAGAAGTGATGATATTTCTTTATGTACACGATCCGTCGCTTGCCTCGATCTTCACTCAACTGTCGTCCTTGGAAAAGTCGTGGTCATTTGCGAAGTCGGTAGAGGTCCTCGGTATAAAGAGCTCGAACCGAATCGGGGAAGCGTAGAATCAAAAGGTTATTGTTCAAGGGTATTTTCGGATGTTGTCGTTGTAGTCGTCTCAGTCACATGTCCATGCTCTCTAAAGCGTCCTCGCTCCCAAATCCATCTCTCATGAAAATAATCGCAGGGTGTCGAATATGGTTGCAAATCTATGCAGAGTTAAGGTTTGGCCATCCAAATTTTCCAAGACTCAGATGCGATGTTCAGGCAGCATCATTGCGCTTGATGAAATAGGACCTGGTTAGGTTTAAGCATTAGCTTCAGTTCACCAAATGTAATCAGCCAGGTCACGTACTTTGAAAACTCATATGCCGACCAGCAGATGGCTGTGCTGGGCATTGTGGTAACAATACGAGGTCGCACACCCTTGAAGAAGCCTCTGACACCAGCTCTTTGATATAATAGGCGACAGCCTCCGATAAAGCTGTTGACACTTCTCACTTCGGGGTCGGTGGAGGTTCCGCGAGTCTGGAGCATAGTCTTGATGACATCCATGGGGGTGGTAAGACCAGCAGCAAAGCCACCAGCAACGGCACCAGCCAAACAATGTGTCAAGGGGTCGTAGTTCTTTGCGGGGTTCATGGCGGTAGAAATAGACTCGTATGCGAGGAACTGTAGAGCTGTGAAAGGGACTGTCATGGATAGCGTCGTGGGGTAGGAGATGTAGAAAGCGCCCAAGCCCTCGGACTTGTAGACATACTTGGCGCAGTCCAGCATGGATCGGTACATCTTGCTCGAGTTTTGAATCTGCATGCGCTGCTTGATGACTGTAACGGGTTGTCAGCGACCATGTTCTAGTTGCTCGAAAGGATGCGGCGTAGGGGGCGTACCGTCGAAAGGGTTCATGAACGCGTCGCTGGCAATAGTGGCAGCGGCACCACTGGTGGCTGTGGAAATTCAGTCAGTAGCTGCCAGATCGCAAGTTGGGCAGAAACAGGATATTTACCAGCAGCGAGGGGATGGTGAACACCGGCCTGGTTACCGCCCATGGCATGTTTGACTGCTTCGTATGTTGCAAAGTAGACGGCATGTGCAGGACCTAGACGGTTTTAGCAACGGTTAAGATAGGTCAACAGACCTAGACTTATGGCCTAGCCATGACGTGGTTGACTTACCAGCTCCGACTATGACACTAGACATGCCGCGCCATAAGCTGAAGAATCCCTCGGTGCGGGCAATTTGAACGGTATTACGAATAACGCCCGAGTAGGCCGGTGTGGTGCTGGGGTTGAGGATTTGCATTCTGGTCTAAGAATTGGGTCAGACTTATGATCGACAAAGCAAGCACGCACGCACGCATAGAATGCAGGGTAGAAGCATACCTTGATAGCGTCAATGGGATACATGGCAGTGTGCTCCTACAGGGAGACGCAAAATTAGCCCGGTATAACTTGTATTGCTTGTCGGAGGGTTTCATACTGCTATACCCGCAAAGGCGCCTGCTGCCATGTTCTGCAGCAGGGAGAAGTTGGGCGGGAGAGATTCATAGCTGTGCGAAAACCAGTCAATTATGAGGCCCTGAGGTGTGTCTGCCCATCTTGATGAGGATGCTGAGTTATGCTCACTCGTATTCTTCGACTGGCTCTGCACTTGGCTGGGCCATGGCGGCCACAGCTTCCGATGCTCCGCCGAAAGGCTTGGTCTCGAGGGCCGCCAGGTTGGCGACTGGTGGAGGGATCGAGGCAATTGCTGCTATTAAAGTGACGGCGAGCGACTTGTGCCGTAGATGGGGTCGGCTATGTCGTGTACGGAGTTGCAAGAGGCTCAAGATATGGAGTTGCGCCGGAGGATGGTCGCTAAAACGATGACGATGACGATGTCGAAGTTGAGATAGGCCCTAGGTAGGTAGGGGTGAAAAATATGGCCTCGACTTGATGGAGCTGAAAAGTCCGTGCAAAGTGGTTGCTATGTCCGAGCCCTGTTCTTGATTCACCTCGGTCTAATCGAATACACCGATCAATGAATGATGAGTCTTGTCGCCGACAGATGCAAGAAAGAAGTCCAGAGCCGAGCGGAGGCAATGGAGCAAAAAGGTAGTTCAGAGGCTGGTGGCGGTGGTGGTGGTGGTGTTCTACTATTCCACCTTAGTCTGAGTTGAACAGCGCGGGAAAAAACTCCAGGTCAGGTTAATTACCTGTAGGCTCTGGAGCTACCCTCTGTACATTTTTATGTCCAGGGCAGTCCAATATTGTCTAGATTTTTTTCTGGGGATGAGACAGCTCCGTTTACGGCCTCGGAGTCCGGACGGGAGCTACGGCAAGTACCCTTCCGTCAAATTATTGCTGCAAAGCTACCTCTGCATCTGCGTCTTCTCTTTCCCCCTCCTCTAGGGCCTCTGTCGTTTGAACTAGCGTGGTTCAGGGAGCTCGGTGCGTCGGCTCAGATAACACAGGACGTGCCCTGTCTAGCATACCTACGGAGTACAGCGAAGTATTTCCCACTGCCAAATTTGAGGCGAGGTACTTGTGTTGTCCATTTCTCCGCCATCTCCTGTTGCGCTTATATGCCCGCGGAAGTGCAGTTGTATCCATTATCAGTTTATCTACCGCCGGAGCAGCTATGAGGGACTATAATTGCTTAGCTTGGACTCTCACACAGCGAGGAATTGGTTGAAGTTGGCCCTAATAATCCCAAGTCCATCTTCACTGCTGCAATCACTCACGAATGCTGGCCTTGTTACCCAACCTTTGAGCTGCAAATTGAGGCCTGACATGTTTACCAACACCATGTTTGTATCCATACCTACCTACTGAAATCTAGATATACTTGAGCGTTTCTCAGCGCGCATTGGCGCCCAAGACAGGCGTGGCAGGTCACACAGAGATAGAAAGGCCATCTGCACTAGACTACAGTAGAGACTAGATGCTCATCTCTGTACGTAAACTGGCCAATTTGCTCATTTGCAGAGTGGATCAGCGTCACTCCATATCATATCATAATCCCTGCAACCGTCTCGTCGGGTTTGGAATCAAGATCAAGATCAGTATCGATCTCTGGCTTACACGAATGAAATAGCTGCCGAGGTTAACAGCATGCCGTCACGAGAAATATAATATCCGGGCTGGAACAGGAGGCAGTAAAATAAATACTTTTATAGGCAGATTCCCTTCTTCCTTCATCTTTCACCCATCTTCAGTGCCTATTGTTTTGCAGATCTGAAGCAAGCCAGTCAGTGTCAGTGGCTGGATCAACTCCACAAGAGGCAGAGCACCCATGACTGACATTGAGCCATCGTGAGTGACCACGAGCCGTATCCATTCACACCTAATTCTCCATTCGACAAGAAGCACATCAAGCGCTTACTCTGTTTAAGAAAAACCAGCAAATGAAGCTTATAGAGGCTGACAAAATAATGGCAGGCGGTGTTAATCAGGTTTGTTTTTAGTACTAATAGAGACGAGGTTGCGCTTATAGTTATATGAGAAACGTTTTCTGAGAAAAATAATTGGAAATTCACTCATGCCCACAGACATCAGGGTGTTGGACTTGCAGCAGTCGAATCTTATCTTTCACCGAATCATGAGCCTGGTTGCAACACAGGGGTCAGGGCATGACAGGGGTCATACACATTGGAATTAAGTTATCAATCAGTTCAGGGGGACCCATTCTATGTAATCAATCAGTCCTCAACTCAAACTGGATACCTACGCCTACGTTGGAGTTCCACGGCAAAAACTCGTTGGAGAATGGTTTACACGGACCCAGTCAATCAAGATTGACGAAAACGCATTGCAACATTGATGGTTTGACTCTCGCTTATCAGGCACCTAAAGCTCCAATTCGTGTGTGTGTGTTTGCATCTTGCTGATCTGGTCTGAATAAGCTCGCATTTTTAAATGTCATCAGTATCACACCCTCTTCTCAGTATTTCTTTTCTTACCTTGAGGGCAGGTTCCCTCGTTTACTCTATAGTCACCCGTACAGAGAGATTCCCGTTGACCCTATTTCGTTTGTATAAACGACCTCGACGATATTCGGAGACACATGTCACAGCCTCGGATTTACCGCCCCAAACCCGATATTCTCGTTGGAACCTGTTTGCCTGTTGGATAGACCTGAGAGAAGCAAACCGGTCTGTACAGTGTTCAAGAGTTTAATAATGGGTGTAATGTTTCACTCTAAATGTAGTAGACTTATTCATATATACCCAAGAGTCTATTCCTGCGACACAAGCACACTGACCGACGCTCCGATGCCAAACCGTTCACTACCAGTCATAAGATGGATACTCGCAATAAACAAAACCCAATATATGCAAAGCGCCAACAAAATACACGTCCGTTTTCCAAGGAGCAGGGTATTCCGGGGAGATGACTTCCAGTATGCGCCTTGACACCGCGTGGTTCACCAAAAATGGGAAAATGAATGAATGAAACCCCCCGAGAAATGTCCTATATCAGACCATGCCCCCACCGCGCCGGGATCGCTGTGTTTGTTGAAGCTGGTATATCATACCCAATACTCCTTCGCCAGCATCATCTGTATTGGCTGCGCTGTTCTCCCGAGTCACCCCTTTCGCGGGCGACGTTTCCCAGGTCGATTCACCTAATTCTCCCCCTGGCTCGTACAGTTCGTCATCTTCCCCAGTTCGCCTCATGGCGCTATCTTCAGCTTCTTCAGTTATCTGGCTTTCCCCACGGAATCCTCGCGGATACCTTGACCAATGAAGACTACGTGCACCCATGTTCACTCCAGAAGGTTGATGATGTTGGTCTAACAGGATAGACGCCATTGGGGATGGCTGTGGCATTGGTCCCGAACGTGGGCCCCGTCCACCAGGGACTCTACTCCTAGCACGTCCCGTTTCCGCTCGACCAATATGAGAGCCCTGCATGTCTGCTCCTAATGATGGAGAAGCAAGTCCTGGGAAAGCTGGAGGTGGGTGAAAGGCGGGTTTTCCTCCAAACGGCGTGTGGCCGGGGATGCCAGTTTTGGGGTTCGTAACGTAGTTGTCAAGGAACCCAAAGTAAGATGCCGCCATCTTGTTGTGCTTCGTTGAATAGTAATCCTCACGAACATCCGGTCGTTGTCCCTGATGTCCCGTATTACCTGGACCTTTCTGGAAATCGAATACCGCGAAGGAGCAGACATAACCGAGTCCGTCAACGTGGATTGTGAATTCGCGAAAGAAATCGACGATCTGATCACTACATTTAGGCAGTGAAAACAAGAGCAACATAGGCGTCGTGACTATGCCCATCACCTCCTCCAGAAAGATGACCACTTTCATCTTGTAAAGCTCTGCAAATTCCTGTTTCACCTCGAAGCTGTGAAGCTTGTTTTTCCAGTGATCGGGCATGTAGTGTGTGTATTCAATGACATTCATCAAGGCATATTCAGGATTGAACACCAATGTCTCTTCGGACACCATTCCTCGGGTGATTGCCCAAATGGCACCAAAGATTCCGAGATAGAATAGTACTGGTCTGTCTTTCGTGATCTCAAAATTAATAAACAGCTCCGAGTCAAGAATAGAGCCCACAGCGAGAATGGCGGTGATTGCACCTGTCATGAAGGCGATGGTTCGCGCAATATCTTCAGTCATCCTCTTCGGGAACTGATCGATATACCGAGTCGCGAATGGATAAGACATGTGCAGCCTTTCGTAGAATATATGCGGCAGTTCGTTGAACTCGCGGAATTTCCATTCTGCAAGAGAAGTGTACTTGCGCGCTGCAGCTTGCTTGGGATCCTTTGTGTACTCCTGTAACGGAATTAGCTTTCCAAGAACAGAGTGCCTGGGCTCAATTACTGACATAATAATAAGTAAAGAAGTAAACAATGATAACATAGGCAAGCACAACAGGCGCAAAGATAAGATTGAGGAACCCCGCGAACATCAGCCGCTGCTTCAGTTTCTGGCTCAAGAGACGTCTGCGATCAGGGCGCAAAAAGTCCTGCTGAACTTGGCCCAGTTCGTTAAAGGCCATATCAAGGATGCAGTAATGAAGGTACCATTCCATTGTCTTTGAAAATAGCTGGCGGCCGCGAAGAAACGGAACTGGTAACGACAAGTTCAGGACGTCCTTGTTGATCATTGCAATGAGGTAGTTCTCTTTGCGCATAAGTCGATTAGCAATATCGTGTGCATCAAGCCGTTCTTTCGACTGGCTGCCAATGAACTGTCTCAGTTTCGGTGTGATATTTGTTGCAGTTTTCGGGTTCTGTTCACGCAGCGCCATAATACGAGCCACAATATCCTGCCACGAAACCGTTTGCATGTCTTGTTCTGGGATATCCAGCAAGTAAATGTAAAAGTCCCTGATGTAGATGAGGCGGCGAATCTCTACAAAGTATTGGACGCACTTCCAGATGAAGAAGAAGGTGTAAAGCCAAATCGCCAGGTTCCAAAGACCGGACATTCTGCGCGTGCATTGAGGAACTACAACTTCATGCAAGGACTTGCTGTGTGGAATCTTTGAATAGTCGATGCATTGACACAGGAAAGTGAGCAACACCGCGACGAAAAGTGTCTCCCTAAAGTATCGATTAGCCACTGCTGTTTCGTGCCTTGATGGCCGAATACTTACAAGAGCCAGAGAGCGTTAGCACACAGAATGCACCACAGTCCCCCACCTTCATAATAGTCGTAAACATCCCGCATAAAACTGTCTAGGTTTGAGGTATTAACCCATCGCCAGAGCGCTTTCTCCCTCGGGTTACTCGCTATCGAGCCCCTAGCTACGGGTATAGGCTGTGGTCCAGCGGGCGCCCCATATCTGTTTTCGTGGTGCAGTTGCTGCTGAGCTGTTGCTGCCTCCCACTGTGCCCTTGCCCGTGCTGATGATGGGCCTGCAGCTTCTGGACTTCGAGGATTGTTGGATGGGGGTGCTCGTCTGGGCGATGTTGGGGGCAAGTTTACTGCTTCGTTTGGCTCCATGAGTAACGATTCAGGGACCTCATTGTCACCGTCGTCATCCTGCTGGTGCCATCGCGGCAACCGTCCGCCAGGACTTTGAACCTGCTTCCTTGGTGTCTTGGCCCTTCCTTTGCCCTTTGGGTCCAGAGCTGCACTTTCTACTGTCATGTGGCTATCGCCAATATCGAGTCCTTCGGGATGAAAATCGTCATCAAATCGATGGCCAAGGTTCTCTTCGTCGATGCCGGGATCGTACTCGTCATCATCTCCAGAACGTAGCTGTTCGTAAAACGATCGTGACCCTTTTGCGGGGAAACTCGATCGGGGGAATAATTTTGAGGACATATCGAGTTCTGTCGACGAATCAAGCGTAAAGATCGGCGGGCATGTTGGTTCGAGGTCGAGGCTCGAAGGCGATTAAGGATGTTGATGCTGGGTTGCTGTCTTGCCGCGAATGCGAGACGAACAGGGGTTGCTTCCACCTTGATGATGAAATAATTGGACTTGGACTTTGTTGAACTTAGGTATCCGGGAATGATGATGAACGTAACTTTATTCGCTGAATGTCAGTGAAATATGGAGGATAGGTAACCCAAGGTCACGAGGAGATGTTGATCACGATAAGCGTGACCCAAGGCACATGCCTACTCCAAGCAAGGGAATGGTCCGGTGTGACAGAATCTAATCAAACGGGAGTTGGAGACCACAAAGAAACCCTGCGCTTCTGACCTGGAATAAAAGTGAATGAATCACTCACTCGCAGGTTGATGGATAGACAGACAGTTTAATGCTCCAGGCATCACCAGCGGCTGGTATGACGCTACAGAGCGGTGTGCGATTCTGCCAGACAAATACCGATAAGACTCAATGAATGTTAGCACACCGCCTTCCTCTTCCATGCCCTTTACGACACCTGGCACTCACATTATCGTCCTTGTCTTATACGGAGTATTTGAGTAGAGATCGCTCGTGATCACTGTTGGTCTTGGTATCAAAATCAACATATTTATTGGGCGCCCATCGAGTCTGATTAATGAATAGGCTTGCGCGGAATAAGTCAAAGTTTGCTGCTAGCAACAACTCGACTGAGCAGCGTTACTGCTGTTTTACTACAATATGGCACCTACAGATCGCTCATTGTCATTGAAGAGCCTGCCTATGAGAGATGCCTCGATTTCAGGACTCCTTGCTCCAGATGGCTATCCACAAACTCCCCCAACACCAAGAGGGATCACTCCACTCATATCCAAAGTAACCAGTGTCCTTTCAACGACTCATTCTGATACTGAGTTTCGAGATGCTCTTGCTCTTCTTGATGAACGTGGAATCCAAAACGATGCCGAAACTCGTCGGCGTGTCCGACTAGACTTGCAAAAAGAAGTCATTGACAGTAATGGAGAGGTTATTGCCGAATTTGGGCGGGTTGCAGAGGTGGGTTCAAGCATTTGTTTTACAGAAAATCGTACCAACATGGCAATAGCAACTTCGGCGTATCAAAACAACTATTGACAAGCTTAACAATGGTTACGAGGATATGAAACGCCAAGTTGTCGAAGCTCATAGGCAGACATTGCCAGCACTCTCCGAGGCATCCTCTCTCCTGGAGCAAAAGAGACAGGTTGAGG
The DNA here is from genome assembly GCA_014898885.1 of Fusarium lyarnte (nom. inval.). Classification (NCBI taxonomy): domain Eukaryota; kingdom Fungi; phylum Ascomycota; class Sordariomycetes; order Hypocreales; family Nectriaceae; genus Fusarium; species Fusarium lyarnte (nom. inval.). Next base: position 81,025 of record JAAVUB010000154.1, read on the forward strand.
TGAAGCAAGAACTTCTCGGTGCTTTCAAGAAGCATTTCGTCATGTCGGAGAATGAGGTTGCCGCACTTACTCAAACAGCCGAGCCAGTAGATGACCACTTCTTCGATGCCTTGAGCAAAGCGAAAAAGATCAGCAAGGATTGCGAGATCCTGCTTGGTTTCGAGAAACAGACTTTGGGTCTAGAACTGATGGAGCAAACGTCAAAGAACATCAATCTTGGTTTCCAAAAGCTTTACAAATGGATACAGCGAGAGTTCAAGACATTGAATCTCGAAAATCCGCAGATGAACTCATCAATTCGCCGGGCATTGCGAGTTCTTGCTGAAAGGCCGTCACTGTTCCAGAACTGCCTCGACTTTTTCTCTGAGGCTCGAGAGCGAATCCTTTCAGACTCATTCTATGTCGCTTTGACAGGTGCCTCGCCCTCGGGTACTGAAGATCCCTCTGTCAAGCCCATCGACATGCTGGCACATGATCCGCTACGCTACGTGGGTGACATGCTGGCTTGGATTCATTCAGCCACTGTCAGTGAACGTGAGGCATTGGAGGTTTTGTTTGTCGCAGAGGGGGAGGAACTTGCCAAGGGTTTCAAATCTGGCCGAGACGCAGAGATCTGGCGCCTAATTGCAGAGGACGATGAGGCCGAGGCTGACTTTAATGCGCTCAAGGCACTGAACGACCTAGTCGACCGCGATATCTCTGGAGCGGCCCGCGTGCTTCGCCAAAGGATGGAGCAGGTGATCCAAGCCAACGAAGACACCATACCCGCCTATAAACTCGCAAATCTGATCAATTTCTACCGGATCACTTTCCAAAAAACGCTCGGTCCCAACTCCAACTTAGTAGAGCTGATTGGAGGCCTGGAAACAGAGGCCTTACGCCAGTTCCGAGCACTTGTCAGAGATCACATCGCAAATCTACAGGGAGAATTCCAGCACGCTCCATTAGACCTCGGCCCGCCTGCATTTTTGCAAGATTCGCTCAAACAACTCAAGGCCATCAGCAAAACTTACGACTCCTCCTTATCGACCTCGGAGGATCGCGAGAGCGAGTTCGAGAATGTGCTTTCGGAAGCCTTTGAACCATTCATGTCCGGTTGTGAAAACATGGCTAAGAACATGAATGCCCAGAACGGTGCGATCTTCCTGATTAATTGTATATCTTCTGCGATAGCATGTCTAGAGCCGTTCGAGTTCACGCAACGTCGAACTAAACGGCTGCGAGAGAAGTCAGATGATGCGGCTAAAGGACTCGTTACAAGTCAATACCAATTCCTTCGAAAGGGTTCAGGGCTGGATGCAGTTTTCACGAAGCTGGAGGAGGATAACGACAAGAACGCTTCCTTGCTGGATGAGAAAGAGCTCGCTCAAGCAAGCCAGACATTGGATGACTTTCTGCCATCAGCACTCATGGACGCTATGGATAATCTGAAGCACCTGCAGGATTCGAAGTTGGCTCGACAAATTACTGAGGAGGCAGCAGAACAGTTCTGCAATGACTTTGAACAGCTTGAAGAGGTTATAACTGAGGGGGATGATGAATCTGTTGATTCAGAAGAGGACGAAGGTCTACGGTCGGTTTTCCCTAGAACGACCGCCGAGATCCGCGTATTACTTTCATAGATAAAAGGGGCGATATAGATGGCCCAGGAGTAAAGTCAGTACCTATGTAGAGAAGCTAGACATACAACTGAGCAGAAGTGCAAGATTCTATAAGTACCTAATAACTCCCGTACTCCATCAGATTACTCTATCTGCAAACGACTGGATCATAATTTAACGATTGGCTTTACATGTTTCCACAGCTGTTCTTGGGCGCTCTATCATAGCTCATTAGTACCTTGGTATGAGGCTCATTGTCTACCCCGCCACCATCTATTGCGACTAGGGTGGGCGGTGCGATCCTGGACTACGTCACCGCCTGCCCAAGTTTAACCTGCTAATCCATGTCAGGTATGCAGGTCGATCACGTTTAACTATCATCAGCAGAGACAGCGCCTTATACCATCGACCTTGACTCGATCACATCTTTTATTCAATCACACCAAACACCACAACGTGCGCGACCGTGTTATACCAAGGCATTGGCTCATCAACTCAACTGCTCAGCCTGAACGCGTCCCCACCTAAACAACCTTCACAATCTGCTCTGCTCGCCAAACACATAACAACAGTGAACACCACGGCAGTCTTAATAGTCGGCGGGCTAGGGCGCAACTGAAACCAGTCTCTGGGCTACTATGGTAGTGATTTGCAGTGGGAGCCATGTTACGGAACAGGGCCCTGGCTGTTTTGCAGAAGACCTACGATGATAGTTATCTGAGTTGCTCAACTGCTATCTACTATGAAGGCCAGGTAAGACTTGGCGATTTTGCTTCCATCAATTATCTACTAATCAGTGGCTTGGGGTCTCAGGGTAATGAGATAGAAGCCATGCGACACTGGCGAGCTGCCCTTGATCAGATCTATGATTACAATGCAAATCGGGCACCCCCCGCATATGGCCCACGTACAGACACCGAGAAAGCCTTACAAGAGGCTCTGAAACAGCTCGAGTTACAATGCAAAGAACGAATCGATCTTCTGGAAGCTCTCAGGATCTCGCGGCAAGAAGAGACGGCCACCCCGCAGCCACCACCCGGCAAGTTGACAAAGCGACCAAGTATTCCTGAGGGGAGAGGTTCTCTTGGGCAGGGCACAATCACCGCCATGCAGTATTCTGAACTATCGCGGCCAACCCTTCCACACCGTCCATCACAGCCTCGGCGTACATCATCAGAACTTGCTATCGTGGATGGACCCAGCACACATCTAGATCCAAACATGGCCTTCCCGTCACTCTCTCGATCTGCATCGCCTGGAGGACCAGCCCTACCACCGAGACCGAACAAGACTTTACGGACACCAAGCCCAGAAAAGCACACCATGAGGACGACTTTACGTTCCGGTAAATTAGGAGAAAAGTCCAACAAACCGCGAAAGCCAGCAAAACCACTCGCCGAAGGATCAAGCAAAGCAGCGACTTTGGCATGGAGCGCGCTCAGTTCAAGGGAAAGATTCGCAAGGGGGGCCCAGCCAGAGTCCACTCCAGCAACAGCGAGCCCTAGTTCTCGCACTTCCTTGGATCAAATTCGCAGACCAGTACCAACGCAATGGGATAGTCACTCGAGGCGTTTGATTGTACCAAAGGACCGCGATCTTGATGGAGAACCTTCAGGAAATACACGACACTCTGATGAGTACTGTTACGCCCGTCCATCCATGCTGTCGGTCACCGCTGCTTCCAGTGCTTTAAACTCGTCTTCGTATCAAGATTTACCTGCATCAGAGGCTTACACAAGTCGAACGGATCGATTGCCCAACTCGCGCAACGGATTCGCTTCGCCGTCGTCACGCAAAGTATCAAGGCAAGAGCGAGCCAATGATACTGAGACCGGCGACGATTCTGGAGAGGCATCAGAGAGGAGAAGTGTGTCAAACAACTTACCAACCCGCAGTCCAGCAGCGAGGCAGCCTGGAAGATCTTTAAAACCCTCGAGGCCTCGCGCTGAGAGCAGAGATAGGTCACGACGGCGTGAACACAAGGTTCGGCAAGTCTCCACCTCAAGCGCCTCTGACGATGACACGAATGGGACAAGTTTCAGACCACGTCGAGTGAAGGAGAAAGAAGCTCCTATAGAAGTAGGTTCCCAAGAGGATGATTCAGATGCGTCTGAATCAGAGACTTTAGAAAAGTCTCCTGACGATATGAGTGAATGGAAAAACAAGAAGAAGCAAATTTTGAAGAACCTGCCAGCTGGCGTTGATGTAGCAGCCGCCAAGCAAATATTGAACGATATTGTCGTTCAAGGTGACGAGGTTCATTGGAGTGATGTGGCTGGTCTCGAAATTGCAAAGAATGCGCTTCGAGAGACTGTTGTGTATCCATTTTTACGACCCGACCTTTTCATGGGCCTCCGAGAACCAGCTAGAGGAATGCTCCTATTTGGACCGCCAGGAACAGGAAAGACTATGCTCGCGAGGGCTGTGGCAACAGAATCTAAGTCAACATTCTTTTCGATTTCAGCAAGCAGCCTGACAAGCAAATACTTGGGAGAGTCAGAAAAGCTGGTACGAGCTCTTTTTGGATTGGCCCGGACACTGGCACCCAGTATTATCTTTGTGGACGAGATCGACTCGCTGCTTTCACAGAGATCAGGGTCTGGAGAGCATGAAGCCACCATGAGGATTAAGACAGAGTTTCTTATTCAATGGAGCGATCTTCAACGTGCTGCTGCTGGAAGAGAGGCGACCGAGAAAGACAAGGAAAGGGGGGACGCCAACCGAGTCCTTGTGTTGGCGGCGACGAACCTCCCGTGGGCAATTGACGAGGCGGCTCGAAGACGTTTTGTGCGACGACAATACATCCCGTTACCTGAACCGACTACTCGCGAGACACAGCTCAGGACCCTTCTAGGCCAGCAGAAACATGACTTGTCTAATGACGATATCCTCAAGTTGGTGGAATTGACAGATGGTGGGTATTTCTTTCATATGTTTCATGCAAACCCAACTGATTTGCGATTGCAGGTTTTTCAGGTTCAGATATTACAGCCTTGGCTAAGGATGCAGCCATGGGACCATTGCGATCCCTTGGGGAGGCATTGTTACACATGACTATGGATGAGATCCGGCCAATTCAATTGTCCGATTTCGAGGCGAGCTTGACGACCATACGGCCGAGTGTCAGTAAAGCTGGTCTAAAAGAGTACGAAGACTGGGCGACAGAGTTTGGAGAAAGGGGAGGATAGATAGACTGCAATTATTCTGGTATACAAGATGTAACAAAAAGGCACAGGTAAATTATGCGCGCAGGAGCATCATTGATAGCACAACCCCAGTCCGACACACTGGGCTACAGGTAGAGGAGTTGTGAACGGGCTGAATGTCTAGTATGTCATTTATATGTTACAAATGGTACAGTTGGTTTAACAACTCCTTCTCTGTTGCCATGATCATCCCGCATGATATCGTACAGAACCTAGCTGTTCCAGTCCTCTGTTCCAGTCCTCTGTTCCTATCGCCTCGTCCCAAGTAGCAGGTATCCTGCGTTGTCCATTCCTATCTCATCACCTGGAGATGTTGCAGTCATGTGTCGTAATATCAAGGTTGAATAAGTTTAATCAACGTCGCTTGCCGAGGTCTGAGCTCTGCGCTTCTGCTGAGCTTCCTCCCATGCTTTCCGTTTGGCCTCCCTCTTTTCGTTTTCCAAACGCTTTTCTTCCAGCCTCTGGTTCTCCTCTTCTTGCCTTCTCGCCGCCCTTCGCTCATCCTTCTTGGCCTTCTTAGCCTCGTAATCCGCTATCCTTTCCTCTAACGTGGGCACGGGAGGGCGCTCTGTGATAGGCGTTCCATAAGGCGCAATAATGTGCTTGATAACGTGACGCTTGTGCTGGGAGGTTGGCCATCCAGGAACAATAGAAACGACATCGCCGGTTCGGAGTGATGAGTTGGGATCGTGGACGAGATAGTGCTTGGGGTCGGCAAACCACTAGACACTCATTTTAGCCTATGTTCTTGATGCTATCAAGTGCACTTGGGAGTTCTCTCACCTTGTTGACGATCTTGTTCCATTTTTGACCACCAACTCGGACCTTGACAGTCTTGTCCATTAGGCCAGCAGAGACAACAACACCATGGAGCTCGTGTGTCACACGGCGCGCAGCCTTTGCTACGGGAGAAGACATGGTGAATATGTCTCTTCTGTCCAATTGAGTGTTGACTCGCTTGTCTGGCAGGCAGGCCTGAAGTGTTGCTGGTTCAACAGTTGCTCGTCAGGGTCAATTGTTCGATATCCAACTCGCAGAGGCTCTCTAAAATTCGGTAGCCAATGAGGAACGGTACGGGGTGTGAAAGAGATTATGTAAGTGCTCTACGATCTGGGCCCCCCGCCGATTGGCTGGATAGGACCTCACACGACACGACGATATCCTTGTGCCTGCAACTTCTAAGCGAGAACTAATTTAACCGCAATGCTAGACGATGGGGAACGAGTCAATGTGATGGTTTTCTCTTTAGGCGTCAGGCTGAGACCATATTCAGTACAAAAACGTCTTTTTGAGGGAATTATCGGTCATTATACAACGATTTCATTCTTCGAAATACTCCGAACCCGCATGGTCCTGCCCGTTCGGCATCCGGGACCCGCTGACAGTGCTTGAGCTTCGGCGAGATGTGGGGGCCGCTACCTTACCTTCAGAATATGGCTTGGCCTCAGGGTTCAATATCCGTAGCACCTTGTTTATTGTGAGCGCCGCTTTTTTTTTTTCCTCAGAGACTAATTTTCACCCTTCCTTTCATCTTGATCTGCACGCGACCAGCTTCAATTCAACCGGCAACAATCGCATATATATACACATTCGAATTGTCTCGGTAACTCACTGTTCCAGTAACTACCGATTCATACTATCTCGTCTGTCCGTGACTGTTTCGAGACACTCTTGAGTAACCAACATCCAAGCTCAACTCCCCCACTTACCTTTTTCTCCCTGTCTCGCCCTCTCTCTTCTCCTTCACAATGTCTTCGCCCGAGCGTCGAACTGCTGGAGTCAAGCGACCTCGTAAGAGCCAACCAAGAACTCGGCCTGCAATTCCTACAGAGTCGTCATTGACATGTTGGAAAATATAGGCACACAATCTCTCCCTCCCCCCTCGCTACCTCAGTTGGTTGCCGAGCAGAGCACTCCCATTCCTCCCACAGACAAGGACTCTCAGCGTCTGATCGTCGTCCTGTCCAATGCCAGTCTTGAGACGTACAAGGCTTCTCACGGAGGCACCAGCCGCAACCGTGAGGACAAGTACTCTCTGCTCAACAGCGATGAGCACATCGGTGTCATGCGCAAGATGAACCGGGACATTAGTGATGCTCGTCCCGACATCACCCATCAGGTTTCAACTCTGATCTTCTGAGTCGGCATTCAACATGCTGACCATTTCTCTTAGTGTTTACTGACCCTTCTGGATTCGCCTATCAACAAAGCCGGCAAGCTTCAGATCTACATCCATACTGCTAAGGGTGTCTTGATTGAGGTCTCGCCCTCAGTTCGTATTCCACGAACATTCAAGCGGTTTGCCGGTCTGATGGTGCAACTCTTGCACCGTCTGTCCATTCGCTCCACCAACTCTAACGAGAAGTTGCTTCGAGTGATCCAGAACCCCATCACTGACCACTTACCTCCCAATTGCCGCAAGGTTACTCTGAGTTTCGATGCGCCACTTGTCAAGGTTCGTGAGTATGTTGAAACTGTGGATTCCAAGGATAGCATCTGTGTCTTTGTTGGCGCTATGGCTAAGGGGGAGGATAACTTCGCCGATGCGCTTGTTGACGAGAAGATCTCCATCAGCAACTACTCTCTGTCTGCTAGTGTTGCCTGCAGCAAGTTCTGCCACGCGGCTGAAGATGTATGGGACATTATGTAAGACCTGTCGCCTATCAAGCCGGCAAGGGGCCGAAGCTGCGATGGATACCAAATGCCGGCTCGCCCTACGACGATACAACATCGTCGTTGGGGTTGAGACGGTTCGGTTGTAACTTGGAATGCCTGGGGTGTTCGCTGTCGCTTGTTTTTGCAACCAAAACAGGGGGCGTTCAACATCAGGTCCGAGACGTGAATGTCGTCTTGATGGGTCATTTCAACCTGACCCATACTTTCCTACTTGTTCTCTTCTTCTGTCACTCAGCGAGTCTGTTCTATTTTGCCCCCAGTGCTTGATGGTTGTTTTGCCGAGGCTAAGTTTGAATGGAATCTACCTATAGATTTGTTTGGGCTTATTGGTCTAATCAGTCAACGCTTCTTGGTGGGAAAGCCACGACCAGGCATGTTGAGCAAGATCCGGGGAGCTCTTGCGATGGAATCTGCATTTCTCAGCAGTTCAACTTTTTGAGGATAATGGGGTTATCACAACGGGCCAATCCCGTCATGGTTCTTGGGTACTCCTCAATACTTTATCCGTGATGGATGGACAGATAAGACGCCAGACAGTCAAAGAAAAGACAATATTTATGTAAGGGAGGATGCGGATATGTAAACTATTGTGAAGGTAGCCAACAGATTTGCGTGTGTATCTCAAGCCAACAGGAATCAAAATCTGAATCAAAGACACGACTAGCGTTAGGACTGAGGCCACCAAGTGAAGCTAATCCGCCGCAACCGCGAATGTGCAACAGACCAAAAAGGGCTGGTGTAGCACCAAATCGCCCCGCACTTTAGTTAGGTCTCGTGTGCCCAGAGCTATTCTAGCTTGGGTGAAAGAACGGGAAGCATGGAGTGATGGGGTCATGAAGGATGTGGACAGCATTTAAGATGGTGCCAGAATGGTTGTTATATGCCAGCACGATTCCCACAGTGATTAAAGTAGTCACGTACAAGGAAATGAGTTGGGGATATTGGTCATTGTAGTGGTATGGTTGGTTATTTACCACTACCTGCCTATGTTAGGTCATCAGTCAAGTAAATACTCCGTAGCCCCCACGCGATTTGAAGGGTAAAACACCGGTTCTGAACCCTTGTGCGTCGGAGGAACAAGCAAACGAACGATAGGTTGAGGAGGCGAATAATAAACATGGCCAGGAGGTTGGTCGGCCGCAAGTTCGAATCGAGCCTGGCCTTTGGCCAACACCACAACAAGTCATAACATAGACGTGTTGTTCTCTGCCTCGCGGTGGGACATCATATTCCACAAAATGGCCCTCTTTTCCTGCTGGAATAATATCTAAAAATTACTTGGTTGTTCCAGTCAAGTCGGGTCAAGATCGAGAATCAGACAGAGAGGGCTTAATCCTATTCAATATCTGATGCTTGATAAGGTAACCGAAGGGCCGGGGTTGGCCGGTCCAGGCCGGGGGTGGATGTGCCGGTGGAGGTCCGGTGGATCAAGCCGGACGCCGTGAGTCCAGCCGCTGGCCTTGACGTGGTCACGCATCGATGGCAGAAAGTCATCGGGCCAATTCCCATGAGCTATTCTCCGATGATCGAACAGAAGAGGACGACGGTGGAGAGTATAACCACGACAACCAGCACCAAATACTCATCTTTATGACCATGGCGTGTCACACATCCTTATTATAGCAATAATCTAGCGAGCCATGGCGGACAATCAGATGTTATTATCTGGTACAGGGAGCTGTCATGATCACTATGATGAGCAGAGCTACATTCTTAGGTACTGAGGGGTCTGAGGGGAGGGGTAGACTATGAGGGGAAGACAGTATCAGAAGGACGATTTTGGAGTAGCTCGGCTGCATGGTTACAAGAGAGGTCAAGACAGTGTCACCTAAGCATGGAAGTCAATGTAATGTGGAAGCGGTTTATCATTTGTGAGGGAATTCCGGGCCCGGCTTGCTCAGTGGTGAAAGGGCTTAAGGAGTTTAGTAGAGCTGTGTTTGGTCCAATACCCATAGCTTCCCGCCCAACCATCCATTCATTCGTGGCACGCACCATGGATGGATGTTAGGTTGACTGACCCTTCTAGCTGCAGGTACCAAGTTAGGACAAGTCGTTGCAAGGATGGCACATGATGCTATCACCACATGTGCACAGCATATCATAGAGGGGGGATGTTTTTTTCCACCACCGCCTAAGTTGGAGAATCTTTATGAATTGTTTAGGTGCTTGGACAACAACGACCCTGAATAGAGCAACAGCTATCCAATTTTGGTTCAGAGCTTGAAGGGTTCAGGGGTGATCATGAGCGGGTGCTGCCGGATAGCGCGGGGCTAGTGGGCCGGCTTCTAACTCAAGACGGGATACGCACCATGTGTCTAGCTCAGTTAACATTACCGCCAGCCAGCAAACACTTCAGGTACCACTGAAAGATGCACAAGTGCACCTCAGAATTCTAGAGCACCTCCATGGCAGCTCACGGCATGCGAAGCCCTATATCTCTGCCCACGATGGGGACTATGGATCTGCCCAGGCCTGACCGTGTCTGTGATTCGACCCAAGGTGATAGACTAGGTATGATGCGATGTGATGCAGAACCCATGCCCTGCCCACGCACGCCCGACAGAGAGGGGATGGGTACTTGCGACTACTTCTAGCTGGACACAGGAAGAGCACGAGAGGGTCAGATGTCAGCGAGTCACAGAGCCACAGTCACAAGAGGTGCATGACATGGCCCTTCCCTTTGACTTGTTATGAGACGCATCGGGAGGGCTGGGTTGGCTGAGACAGTGGGCGTCCGGTCACCCTTTGGACGCATTAGCATAACTTCTGGGCAGAGACATTCAGTAGACAGGCCCTAAGCAGACCAGGTACCTGAGCTAGCCAGTACCTCCAAAGTAGAGCCCACCGTCGCGACACCTTCTCAGGGCATCCCGTCCGTGTGATCTTCTCGCTTTAGCTGCATCTACCTTTTTCTCTCTCTCTTCCTCTTTCGACCCCCACCCCCCCCCCTCTCCTCTTCTTCTCTTTTACAGACAGAGCCTCCAGTCTCCATTTCCTAGAGCAATTGCTCCAATTGCCTTGAGCAATTAACAGAACAAACAAACACAAACGTATATCCATCCACGCATCCCTGCCTCGTCTATTCGGTCAAGGGTATTGCAATTGCATCGCTGCTTTGTCACATTCAATACCGGATTCCTTAGTTACCCTGCTGTCCAGGCTCTTGTTATTACTTACTTATTCACTACCTTACCGTACCGTGCCTGTCTGGAGCCACGAGGATTATTCACAGTCTTGGGTACCAATCGATCTTTGTGTGCTCTTACTCGTCTCGCATCTTAGACTTGGCCATTCATCTTTGATTCTCTTGTTTCTTGTTGTGTTGGGCGTCAAAGGTGTCGGTCCAAGCAGCAATTGACCGACTAGACTAAGGAACAGACAACTCACCATTCGACTTAGGCCACTCACAATACCTCACCTTACCTTACCTTACCTTACCTTACCTTACCTCACCTCACCTTGCCTTGCCTTCCCTTGCCTTGCCGTACCGTACGGATCCATTCAATTCTCTCTGGGCTTCCGCACGGCACTACCTCAGCTGGACAACTCACTCACTCAGTTACTCATCTCAGGGCATCGAATCGGACACGCCTTGTTTCTTACCTTGGGTCGCCTCGGAATCCCTACCCTTTCATTCTCGACCGCCTTCTCTCATCCACTCCGCCACCTCACCCGGCCAACATTCTTGCTTGCCTCGCTGTATTTCTCGCTATCTATTTGGACCATTCTTCTCCGTGGATTTTTCCCCTTCTAATCTGTCGTTCTAATTTTTTCGATTTTAATTTTCTCTAACAATTTGGGGTTGCTACTCTACTCCTGGTTCTTCATTACTCATCACCGCCAGCCTTGACCGATATTCCAGTCTCCCCACCAGCCCCCTCCTCTTCTTACACGTTGCTCAGCCAGTAACGCTTGAGCAACGCATTTGTTCAGTTCCAAAGTCTTTGAGGATACTCCAAGACTCCAGCAATCTCGGCCAAGGCATCCGAGCGGGTACCTCACAGCAGGCAGCCGATCGGACGGTCCTGGCACTCAGAGCTCTATAAGAGACCATGACACTACCATTCGTTGAGGTGTCACATTTGGCACAGTCCTCATCTTTCTACTCGGCAACTCTTCAGCTCATTGGCCTGCGCTTCTTGAACGAGTCCCGCGAACAGAACTCGTCCATTGGGACTATCACTTACGGAATTCCAGCTGGAGCTGGCAAGTCTGGAGGCAAACGTGGTGACGATCAAAAAGGTGGCACGCCAGTTCTGCAGATCCGTGAGGTTTCTCGACCTTTCGAACCCGTCAGGCTCTCGACTCTGGTCTTTGCAGTACCATCCACCGATGCAGTGATCGACTTCCACGACTGCGCCTTCACCGCGAATCCGTGGCTGAGTATTCAAACTGACGGTGACCCAATCTATCCCGGCGGCCCCAGCCCCAGACCTCGTTTAGGCTTTGAAGGCGGTGAAACCCCAAGACGAGCAACAGTACGTGACCTTGACGGCAACACCATCCAGGTCGTTTATCGACAGCCTACTTGCCCTCGGGATTATTTTGGTCGAATTATCGAATGGACTTATGACGGCACCACCGCCCAGCCAAACAGGAATCGCTCTCTTTCACAACCTCAGCTTCAGCCTGTTGCTTCCGCGCGCTCGTCTTCTTCTTCCATAAACGGGCAGTCACCCTTTCAGCCCCGTCAGTCTCCTGCCAAACACGGCCCCAATACCGTCACAGCTGCCGAGATGACACAACGTGCTGCCTCTCGTGCCGATGAGGACGAACCTGTGTCTGTTTCCCCTCGCCAAAGCTCCAATAACAACGGCCTAAGTACTACCACTGTCGTCGGAGCCATCCTCGGAGTCGCTGCCGCTGGCGCTGCCCTCACATATGGCTTTGCAAGCCACAATGCTAAGGAACGAGAACGAAAACCGAGACAGGAGTATGAGCCCCCGTCACTCCCACGACGCTCAACCTTCCCCGAGAAGGCCCCAACGGTTCACAAACTACACAATGACGAGCGTCGAATTACCTACGCTGACTATCCTCCCACGGCGTCACAATATCCGCCCAAGGCACTGCCTTACCGAGGACATGGTGGTTTTGCCCCCCAAGATATGTATCCTGAGGGATATCCTTTCCAGAAACACATGCAGAATGACTACGCTCCCCGCAAGATGCATCACGAGTCGTATCCGCCAAGGAATCTCGGTTATATAGAAGACGACAGCAGTGAGGATTCTCCAGACGAGCCAGTCCGCCCCATCCAATACCTGACGCAAGCCCCTTATGATGAGGAGAATCCATGGTCAAACGAATCCCGAGCCAGAAGTCGGAGCAGAACCCGGAGTGTAGCCAAGAGCACCGCAAGGAGCGTCGCTGCGAAGAGTGCTGCTCCAAGCACCAGAAGTGTTGCGAAGAGCACAGCAAGGAGCGTTGCTCCTTCTCGGGCCCGATCGCGAAGTCGAGCCCCAGAGGAAGGATATGATACCACCCGAAGTCGACGCTCGTCAAGGCACCCTCCCCCAGAAGACGCGTATGAGTTTGTGGAAACACGTAGCCGTCATGCGTCGAGAGCTCCGGACGATGGCTTTGAGACACGAAGTCGTCGTGCGTCACGGCCGCCACCTGAGGATGGATTTGATACACGTAGTCGCAGGTCGTCACGACCTCCGGAAGATGGTTTTGAAACAAGAAGCCGTCGGTCTTCCAGGCCTCCTATAACTGATAAGTCGAGGAGCCTCAGAGCCCGCAGCGAAGCAGGTGTTAGTCGCAGCAAGTCTGTAGTATTAGTGGACGATCTCCGAAGTGAGGCGCCTGTCAGCCGAAAGTACGACGACCGCCGAAGCCATGCCGGTTCCCGAGCGCCCAAGTCGTCACAATCAGTTGTCCGTGGTCACCGGCCTCCATATGACGATGAGCGGACATACTTTTCAGCTCGGTCACGGCCGTCCTCACGAGCTCCTCGTCGATCCTCCCGCACTGAGGTGGAGGCCGACATTATGGAAGCACCAGAGGTCCCCGAGGTGCCTGACGCGCCTGAAATCCCTCTGGATCCCGATGTCTACGAAGCACCCGACGTGCCAGACATGATGCCGAGGAGTCGGGCCAGGAGTCGGTACAACGTGCCCCGGATGGCCACTGGACCTGATTACCCACACATGGGCTACCCAAGCAAGGCTCAGAGCTACGTATCTGCCAGGAACGTTTCGCTTCCAATGAGCGGCATTGGTAGCAGCCACGCTGATTGGGATGACGACATGGTCAGTGTTGCTCCAAGTGACAGCATCAGCTGTGTTGGGGTGAAGCCGAGCAGACGAAGCCGCAAGATACGATAAAGAAGAATTACGATTTTAAGATGCATTTCTATGAGCGGCGATTAGAACGACATGATTGACGAGTTGATGGGACGGATAGAAAGTGATTCATGCATGACTAGGCCGTTTCAGACTGGTTCGACAGAATGATATGGATCAACTGGCAGGCAGTATGTTGTTTACAGACCACAGATGGAGCTTCATGGGTTTCTGTTTCAAGGATAGCAGCTTGGATCTAATCTCATGGGGTATTTGATTGGCATATGAGGAGGCGTTTGTGTGTTACTACTATTATGGTGTCCGGGCAGGGCCCATGGCTTTTCTTGGTGAAGGGAGGTTCTGCGATGATTTCCTGTTTCCTTGAGTAAGACGCATTGGAATATAGCAGTTTGTTTGAATGACGACAAGCTGTAACTAGGTGTTGGATGTCAAGACTGGATACATGATGGAACATGAAGAAAGACAGAAGATCTTTAAGTATTCAGAGATGTGCAATAGAGACGACGCAGTCATACAAATACAGAAGACATTGGCATTGCAAGATCACTCACAATCAGCGGTCTGTTGCCGAGTCATTCATCTACCGCCCAGAACATAATCTTTCACACCTCCGCTAGCTGCCCCTGTATCTCGCATCATCATGGTGCAGCCCACTCCTTGCAACACCCTCATGATCCATCAATGCTGGTGTTTTTAGTGTGGGGGTCACCATGAGCGTCACATCGATCAAGTGCAGTACGTACATGGGATATCACCGTCTACCTAGTCGCTAGTCCGGGCTCTGAGGAGTGATATCCCACCTTGGTTATTATAGAATTGGTCATTGGCAATCCTCACCAATTGATGGAGATGGAGGGCCAGGATGAGGAGAGACTCTCAATATTGAGTAGTGAGATAAGGCTTGATAGATAATCTAGCAGCTTGACCAAAACAAGCTTAAGGATTCACTTGTCCCACTTGAATTCATTCATTAGGTAGCACTGCACTACCTTAGCTACCTTATTCTCCAGGATTTCTGGGTACATGCCAAAGACTCACACAGGCTTTCCCCTCCGGTTCTCGGACATTTTTTCCCCTCGATCCAACCACAGCGCCACCAGTTCACACCGAGTCAAAGGAAAAGAAAAAGAAAAAAAGTTGTCTCACATATACTTAAACTTACTATTAGGTATATATCGGCCTCAAATATACCGACCAAAGTCTATTCATCATTAACTTCTTCTCTCTTCATCCATTCCACATCAGTTTCATCTGCTAAACACTATGATGCCAGAGATTGGCCTTGGCGAGTCCATCCCTCCCGACACGGCACATGTGAGTCAGGACCGAGCAATTGAGTGTATATCTATCTGATGTCTTTAGGCCGTCAGTGTCTCTCTTCCAACATGGAAAGCAAATGTCGGATACGAAGAGGGCGAGGATTGGGTTGTGAACCGTATGACGACGGGTTACCCTCGGTGAGCTGAGCCATATCATATCAACTGTCGTGCTGTACGAAGTACCCTCACTCACATGAAACTCTGGCAGATTCTTTGTCCATAAAGGTATTCAAGCTTTCGCCAAAGACATCGTTGATCGCCATGGCAGTCCTGGTCAACAGGCCATGCTCTTCCCTACGCCGCGAGTGGCAAACCGCTGTCAAGACTTCATCCTCCAGCGAATCTCTCCTGAGCTGGCGAGCCAGGTTCGCATCATTGACTTTACTCTGAACAAGTCAAAGGAGCTCTCGCCTGTGCTGAAGAAGCTCACTTCCACCATCTCGGCTGTAGTTTACCCCTCTGAGGTATTTCCAATTGCCAAGCAGTACTGGCAGCACACTGGCGAGGGTACGTCCAGTAGGCGTGCTGAGTTCTGCCATGGCCTGTTCAAAGATGATCTCCTCATCCCAGCTGCTCGATCACGGACTCCTCCTGAGGCCTCCCAGGGCAGACCTTTCCGCGGTCCAAGACGCTATACTCGCCCAGGCTCAATCGATGGTGTCTCCTCTCCGGCCCCTTCAACACCCAAGCAACCTTCGCCGGAGACTCCTGTTGAGTCTCTTGAGAGCTCACGCTTCCTTGAAGAGCGTTTTGGTAGAAACCTCGATTTGTCCATGGTCGAGCGTGCCAAGTCTGCTATCCGTAGACGCATCGCTGGAGCCATGGCTCATGACGTCGATCTGAACAATGGCCCTCTACCTGCAATGACTTCCAACACTCGCGGCATGCCCAACCTTGAGGAGAGCGACGTCTACCTTTATCCTGCTGGCATGAACGCCATCTTTAATGCTCACCGTGCGCTCCTTCACGCAAGAGAGCCAGCACAGAGTATCAACTTTGGTTTCCCTTATGTGGACACACTCAAGATTCTGCAAAAGTTTGGCCCTGGCTGTCTCTTTTACGGACACGCCTCTGCAGATGACCTCGACGATCTCGAGGCACGACTCAAGAGCGGCGAGCGGTTCCTCGGCCTCTTCTGCGAGTTCCCTGGAAACCCCCTGTTGACGTGCCCTGACCTCACTCGCATCCGCAAACTGGCAGATGAATACGACTTCGCAGTCGTTGTCGACGAGACAATTGGCACGTTTGCCAATATCAACGTCCTCCCTGTTGCAGATGTAGTTGTTAGCAGTCTCACAAAGATCTTCTCGGGCGACTCCAATGTCATGGGTGGAGGGCTTGTTCTCAACCCTGAGAGCAAGTACTACCGCACACTCAAGACTGTCATGAACGAGATTTACGAAGACAACTATTGGCCTGAGGATGTCATCTTCATGGAGAGGAACAGTCGCGACTTTGAATCCCGAGTGGTCCGCATCAACGCGAATTCGGATGCTATCTGCGAAGTGCTGCGAACACATCCCCTTGTCAAGAGCATTTACTACCCCAAGTACAATGACTCCAAGTCTCACTACGAAAAGGTCCGTTTGCCAGATGGTGGATACGGCGGTCTACTTTCGGTGGTATTTCAGCAAAAGGAGCATGCTCAGGCCTTCTTTGACGCATTGCCTCTCGCAAAGGGACCAAGTCTAGGAACAAATTTTACCTTGGCTTCACCGTATGTTCTCCTTGCC
Source organism: Fusarium lyarnte (nom. inval.) (assembly GCA_014898885.1). Lineage (NCBI taxonomy): Eukaryota > Fungi > Ascomycota > Sordariomycetes > Hypocreales > Nectriaceae > Fusarium > Fusarium lyarnte (nom. inval.). The sequence goes on from JAAVUB010000154.1 coordinate 97,868, forward strand.
CACTACCAGGAACTGGAATGGGCTGAGCGGTTTGGCGTTGATCCTTATCTTGTTCGTGTAAGCGTTGGTTTAGAGGAGACTACTGAACTTCAGGGCACTTTTACAGATGCGTTGAAGGCGGCTGAGGCTGTGTCAGTTACGAGCTGATGATGAAAAGCAAATAAAAGTGCTGTTTTCCTTGCACGTAATCGTCTATCTGCGTTCTATATAAAGTTCATGTCATTACTGTTCTGTAACGATGCAGTCTTCCGTCGTGAATCTAAAGAACGATGTTAGTTGACGGTGCCCTTTACTGGTAGACAGATGACACAGAGCTTACAAACGTCATGGTTCTTTCTGATGCAAAAGTCTGTGTCAATCCAAGTCGCTCAAGTATGTCGTGATGGTGATAATAATAGTCGTGTCCATATCTGAGCCTTTCGAGCTCACATTATGCAGCATTCCTGGTGGACATAACCAGGCCCGTAGTCCTCGATACCACGCTCAATCTCGTTCGCGCGCGCTTTCTCTTTGACCTCCTTTGCAAAATATTTCTTCATGTACTTTTGTAGCTCGTAGTCAAGATTCATCGCAGAAGCCTTGAGGACTACATCTGCTCTGCACAATGGGCAATGCTTCTCCTTTCGTCGCTGAATCTTGATGACACAACGGATACAGAATACGTGCTGGCAGTCGAGACGGACAGGCAAGTAAGCTACTGAGAAACAGACTGGGCAAAGATAGTCGTTCAGCTGGGGGACCTTGGATACGAGCTCTTGCGACATTTGTGCGCAGACATCTCGTGCAATGGTGCCTGCTAAGAGCTTGTCTGAGTGAATAACGGTAGGAAACTTTCTAGCAACTCCCAGTGCTGTTCGTTTGTCAAATTCTTTGGCGATGTCAGTATCTCGGGCTTGACCAGCAGTTGGCGTATCCTACTTACTCTTGAGAATTTTGGCAACGGCAGTCTTGTTAAGCTCCTGGAACTGCATGTTCTTCAGAAGGGACGCATTCAAGTTAATGAAGCGGGTGAAAGCCGCCTTGCTCTCGGGAAGCTTGAAATCACTGACGAGATTCTGCTTAGCGACCTGGTCCTGGAACCATTGCAGCTGCCTCAGAGCGACTTGACTTGAGCGTTCTCCATGGTCTTGTTCGTGGGTAGCGAAGAAGATCTCAGCATCCAAATACAGCTCGAAGATTTGTCGCCATCGTGCAAGATCTGTCTTTGAAAATCGCTTCGGCTTTACGACCTGCTCAACTTCTTTTCCAAGCGCTACGATTTCCGAGTTCATGGTTTTCTCTTCCTCCATTTGCAGAGCATCAAGGTTGTTGACATCGCTCTGAAGCATCTCGAAGAATTCGGCGTCGAAAGTCAGGGGAACCTCGATGATTTCGTACGTTCCTTCGGTCGCAACAGTAGCAGGTGAGGTCGCCAAGGCTTCGGTCGAGCCATTGCTTGTAGGCCTGGCGATGGATTCTGTTTGCTCGGAGTCGCTTGCTGGCGTTTCGGTAACTTTGACTGTCTTTTCGTCGGCAAGAGCAATAGCGAGCTTGCCGTTGGCTTCGTCGGCGAGCGCATCGACCGTTTCAGCGGAGGGTGCAGATGTGGCATCGACAACAGTTTCGGCTTTTGCGCCATCCTTCACAGAGTCCGATTCTGGCGATTTAGTGACAGACTCGACTTGCGCAGGTTGGTTTTGGGGGAGATTGATTGCGATCTTGTTGAGAAAGTCGCGCGTGTTGGGTGCAAGCGAAGCATCGACTGGGACACCATCTTGAAGATGGACCTGTACGATGAGTTTTGGGCGGAGGTGAGAGTCGGCACCGCCTGTGGAAGGCCAGTCAGTTTTGGGCTGAGGAGAAAACCGTTGAAAACGTTGGGGTCAGTCCGTCATGTCATACCATTGAGTTTATACTTCAAGGCCACAGGAGACGTCTCATCGGGATTGAGGAGCTCGCGCAACGTCTCAGGATCGAGTCCAAGCTCATGTAGCTCCCGCGCAACTTTCTTGAGACATTTCTTGAGCTGGCTATAGGGAATAGCATGATCTACCCAGTGAGCAGGGAAGTCTGTGAGGCTTAGTTAGACGCTAAGTAGGGTGCACAGAAGTGATAGTATATTAAATATGAAACAACCCGAATATTGACAAAGCATGTGGATTAGATTAGACGAACCTTGAGCTCGTAGAGTCTCTTTGAAATCATGACCGAATTTCATGGTTGCCAAATTGGTGGAGCAGCAAATCCAGCGTCAGGAGTTTTCGCATAAGAAAGGCACGCGACCACTTGCAGTATAAGGCAGTTGGTGGCAAAAGACGGAAAGGAGAAGAGCAGAACAAGCGAGGCTTAAGGCTGAAAGGCTCGGGTCGCAGGAGAAAGGCAGGAGAAGGATCAAGAATCAAGTCAGGGAAATGCGCCGCATCAAGGAGCAGGAGAAGAATGAGTGAGTGAGTGCCATTAGTTAACCAGGTAGTAGGTAGGTAGGTAATTAATGAATGACCTCGTGCGTGGAAAAGATCGATAATTGTATCAAAAGAGAATGGGAGGGAGGGAGAGGCCTAACTTAATGCAGACTCGCCCACGTAAATATTGGCACCGATTTCGGGTAACTCATGGTCTCTTCCCCCTCTGAATGGTGTCTTCCATTTGCTTTAGAAGAGCGAAGAAACGGGTAAGGTACCTAGGGATGAGCCTGGAGTGGGCTCTCGGCAATCTCTTGCCGGCAACGGTAGAGGCGTTTAAATTGAATGATACCTTTCATGAATCAGACCAGCTGCGTCGTTCGACCCTTTTCGCTGACCGAGACTTGAGCGAGACTCTTTCAAGCCAGGCCTAGACCAGATATTTTCGCATTCCCCCGATCGAGTTTTGCATTATCGACGTTGGTGATTGGTTCATCATGGTATAATCAGTGGTGCCATGGATGAAAAAGTGGTCAGATGACTGCTTAAAAATACAGCCTGTATATGGCAATGCAGATCTGGTCAAAAAGTCATGATGCCAACAGCCAAGATGCGATAGATTGCCATGTCCATACAATCACTGGACTATCGACGTCAAGGCCATCAAATTTCAGACGAACCGCGTCTGTGCTCTGTTAGCTCATCGATCACCCGTATACCTAACTAGTCTATTCTCTTCGGCCTCGTGTGCGATCCAGGCTTTACCATTGGTAGACCCAAGGGTTTCTAGATCATTTCCGTGAGGAACCACCAACAGTGAAATCAGAGATGCAAATGGCATGAAGGCGTTGATCCGGAAAGCTCAGTTTTGTAATTTACACCGGCATTAACCTAATCCATTCACCGTACGAAGGACATTTCATAATGGCGTAAGAGCAAATTGAAGGAGAATGGAGAATCCACTACCTAATTGTTAGTCATGAATGAACCAGAGGTAGCGTAGCATTATACCTGATTGACAAGAGTAGCCCGTGTGGAAAGGGAACATGTCATAGTAAGAAATGATGGCAATCAAAAGAACGACCATACCATAGTCTATACCCATCAAGAATGAGACTGTCTTTCCATAAACCTGTATGACTCTTTGTGAATCATCCGGTGTACAAAGTGAGTTGCATGGCGAGTAACAAATGAGCTTACACGCATCTAATGGATCTTTTCTGGAAAACGGAAATAGCGGGGATACATACTGCGGGGAGAAAGCAAATTTATTTATCTTCTTTTGGTCTGATTAAATTGTCTGTCGTTGATTTTGCCCCGCCATGCCCCCCCTTCAACACAAAGCTCGAACTCAGTACCTCAAATATATCATATAAATCACTCCGTTTTTTATTATCTATTTTCCGGAGACAAAAGATCCGGCCGAAGCTCTCTCTGGCCCTGTGTTGCTCACTCAAGTAGTAGTCATGGGAGCCCAACAATCTTCAGAAAGCTCCAATACTGGCGGCCCAGCTCCCGTCGCAAAAACTTGTTACTACGAACTGCTCAGTGTTGAGCGTTCTGCTACAGACGACGAGTAACTCTCTCCGAATATATCCCTCTAGGTCTTCTCACTGACCCTTTCCTGACTAGAATCAAGCGAGCTTACCGCAGAAAGGCACTCGAGCTTCATCCTGATCGCAACATCAATGATGTCGAGACCGCCACACGCCGCTTTGCCGAGGTTCAAACCGCTTACGAGATCCTGTCTGACCCTCAAGAGAGAGCTTGGTACGACTCACACCGCGATGCCATCCTCAGTGGAAGAGACGGCGACGATGACGGCCAACCTACTACGTTCCGCAATGTGCGACTCACATCGGCTGAGGAGATCATGGGCTTGATCCGCAAGTTCAACGCTGCGGTACCCTTCGATGACGAACCTACAGGTTTTTACGGAATCTGCAGGGAAACTTTTGAACACTTGGCCATGGAAGAGGAGGCTGCTGCTGACAACGACGACCTTGATGTCCAGGACTACCCAACTTTTGGATCCTCTGGCGACGACTACGAGGATGTCGTGAAACCGTTTTACACCACATGGACTGGTTTCGCAACCGTTAAGTCGTTCGCATGGAAGGATAAATATCGACTTTCTGATGCCCCCGACCGTCGTGTCCGCCGTTTGATGGAGAAGGAGAACAAGAAGATGCGGGAGGACGCTATTCGCGAGTTCAATGATGCTGTCAACTTCCTCGTCGGCTTCGTGCGCAAACGAGACCCCAGATACCTGCCCAATTCGCAGACCCAAGACGAGCGCCAGGCTTCCCTTCGAAATGCTGCTGCAGCCCAGGCCGCTCGATCGCGTGCTGCGAACCAGGAGCGCATGGCATCATTCGAGGTTCCCGAATGGGCCCAGGCTCGATCCGACGACAATGGAGCAGAGGGAGGTTTTTCAGAATCTGAAGAGGAATCAGAGGTTGAGATTCTGGAGTGTGTCGTATGCAACAAGTCGTTCAAAAGCGAGAAGCAGCTTGAGGCACACGAGAAGAGCAAGAAGCACATCAAAGCTGTTCAACAACTTCGTCGACAGATGAAGCGCGAAGGTGCTGAGTTGGAGATTGATGAGGTGTCATCACCACATGAGGCAAATGCGACCAAGCAAGAAGATGTTGCAGCACAGAAAGACAATGTTAAAGAGGGGTCGTTAGGATCGACTCAAGGTGAAATTGTATCACCTTCTCCAGCAGATTCATCTCTTGCCGCGACACCTGCTGAGTCTGCGGACGCATCAGACGACACCGACTATGCACCCAGGGATGTTGTCGAGGAGAGAATAACTTCACTCAGCAAACTCAAAACGGCGGGCGATGTTACCAACGAAGACGATGAACTATCAGCATCAGTGCAGGATCTGTCTGTTGATGAGCCTGCGCAGGGCAAGAAGGTCGGCAAGGCCAAGACGAAGCGCGCCAAGAAAGCTGCGGCCGCACAGTCGCAGAAAGAAGAAGAAGTATGTTGATTGACGGTCATCCCTCTGATACAAGCTGACAGCAGTTCATAGCCACGGTGCGGAGTTTGTGGAGAGACTTTCGCTTCTAGAACCAGGCTGTTCGTCCATATTCGAGAGGAAGGACATGCGGAACTAAAATCAGTGACTGGTGGAGGTAAGAAGAAGAAGAGGTGATTAAGAATCTAATGCATACGATATGCATATTGCATTCGACCATATCACCACTCGGCAGGTAACATCAGACGAACGGCAGCGCGTGAAGAACGGGTTGTATCACGCAGCCTGAAACGACAAAATCGTGATAAAGAGGGTCATTCAAATCGAATTCAATGTCTATCCCGACGTAACGCCTGGTCCTGCCAATCATTGTGGGGTGCAGGAAATTACAGCCAACAAAAAAAAACCGCTGGGCCCAATAACCAATCTAGGCCTCCTGAATGGTATCCGTATCGTCGTCACTTAGCGTCTCAACTTCGTCAATTGCGCCTTCACGGCCCTCACTTGGGCCTCCGTGGACTGCATTTCGCTGCGCCACATGGATAATCGACTTGCCTTGAACGTGCTTCACGCTACGCTTCCAGTCCTGCCAGTCCTCCTCGCTTCGAATCAGAAATCCTATCAGCATACTAGGATCCATCTCGCGGACATGGATGCGGCGCAGTCGAGCAGTATGACACGATTCTATCTCTTCGCTGGTGTAATCCATTGGGTTCTCGTGGTAGGGGAGGGCGGGCCTCGTATGATGAGGATCGAGGTAGAATAGGAAGGAACCTTGCGAGCCGATGAAGTAATGGGATGAGGATGGACGGCCTCTGCGCATGGTCAGTACTATGAATGTACGAAAAGTAGCATGCAGTACTCACCCCGCGATACCAACGGATTGCGGCATCTGGAGAGCTGCAATCAAAGCTTCCCAGTAGACGGGGGTTATCTTATCTAATCCCAGCCGGGTTCCTACCAATACAAGCGTGGGGTGGAAGGCTTCGCCGGTTGGTTTCGCAATTTTCATAAAGTCATCTTCGTAGACATCAGGCCCATCACCAGTGGAGTATACCCTGATTGAGGGCTCGTGTGAGTTCGCCAATGCTCTTCACGTTATGTGTTAGTACGGATATCGTGTGTAACGGTGGTGGGAACTTGGACGTACTGGATACAGCGGGCTGTTGCTGATGGACCAAACCATTCACCTGGATACTTGCCACACGCGCTGGCACCATGTCGGACAAAACTGTGGATTGAGTATGGAGCTCTTGGATCATCGGCGAAATCTTTGAGGATTCGACATTCTTCTTCTAGCGATTGTCCCTGACGCCAGTCTATACGACGTTAGGCATGTGATATAGTCTCGTGTGGCGGACGCTTTGACTTACCTCTTCCGAGGCGAACGAGTGCGATGGTGTTTGCAAGTAAACTTTGACCAGACCGAATCATGCATCCCCATCCGCTGTCTGATGAGAATGGACTCTGATCCCCTAGTTGGCTCTTGAGTCTCATGGACAGTGACAGTGAAGATGTGGCTTGAGGGTTCGTGGAACGAGGAATGGGTTCAAACTCCGATCTGTAGGTCATCCATATCCTTGATTCAAAATCGGTTATGAAGCCAGATGGCCATCCACCGTCATTCGACTGGTCGTCATATGCTAGTGATGATGAGAAACTGCTCGATATTGATTCTGGTGGGGTTTCTGGAGCATTTGTCGGTATATTGGGCGATCGAGCTGTATCCTTATCTTCGGTGTCCGACTTTGGTGCTGGGGGCGGCGTCTGGGGATTGTGTTCATCGGACTTTGTGTTTTTCTTGTCGCTTAGCTTGTAGGAGCGTCCAAGACACCAGACTGGGTGATCGTGGGCAACGTCGTTGGTAGGTTCTGGATCCCAGAACATCTGCACGATCCGTCGATACCGTCCTAGGTCGACATTGGCCATGGCGTTCTCCATGTTGATAGACATGGATCTCAAGTTTTCATCTGCTTGCTCGCTCGTTATAGAACCGGGGGAACTTGGGAACGAGATACAATAAAAAATATAAGAGAAGTGCCTCGACAAGGAGGCAACATGAGGCTTCTCGTGGGATAGAAGGCAGCGGACGGGAAACAGGCAGATGGGGTCCTGGCAGTGGGGAGTCAGCTGGGGCCGGCGGGCGGCGGGGGAGATACAACCCAGTACCTGGCTTGTGACTCGCACCCAGAGGCCAGCCCATGAGAAGCGCTGAGGTGGACTTCGGTTCCAGTGGAGCCAATACTGGCTGTAGGTACTCGGTACCAACGCACGCGATTTGGGACTGATGCACGGGCCACCCGTGACACGTCTCGACGTCAGGCTCAATATCTGTTGAATTACTTGAGTTGAGCTCTCATAGCCTGTAGTTGATAGAAATGCTAGAGGTTTATATGCTTCTGCACTTATATACTCTGTTTACACGTACGCATACGCGTTTTTCTATACCCCAATATCTTCTTATCAATATGGGTGTAGACATATGGTTTACAGAAAAGTCACCTTACAACACAACAATTGATCGTTATGGTGCACTAGAATGCTGAGTAAAACATGATACTGTCAGCTTGTAATGTATAGGCACTTTAATATATATAAACATAACATATGGATAAACAATATATATGAGAGAATATGCTTATATAGGTATTGAACACTTTAATTTACAATTACTTCTGATTGAAAAGTCCAGTTCTCGATATTGCTTGACGTTCCCACCCTATACCTAAAAATGTGTGACTGCGAATTCATCGGTACGTACCGTGAGTGCCTGGCGGCACCCTGCCTCATGCCTGCCTGTAGCTTTCCCGCAAACGCTCAAGCGGACCCGCTAACTAATACCGCCTCCCGCCTGCATCACAGCTTCTTTCAATGACACTTATCTAACACGGAGCTCCACTATATTTTCCGAGCCAATCGACAGACCAGTATCTACGCGAAGTCCACCTCGGGGTGACTCGTTTTCTTTGCCATCCAACAAAGATCTATAACACCATTCTCTCACCTCACCCCAAAAACAGCGTTATTTTTATGGTGCCTAACCAGCTATAAAACTTAATCGGATCATCAAATTCGACTCTCACCATGACGGCCACCTCTCCCTGATCTTGCTATGGCCAAAAACAAGAGGGGCGCTCCTGCTTCCCGTGGCGCAAAGAACGCCAGGGGAGGACGTGGAGGTAGGGGAGCCTTTCGTGGAGGTGGGAGCTATTCATCAACGCCACCCCGAGTCAACTTTGTCAGAGAAGAAACTGGTACGGATCACCTTGAGGCGCAATGCGTACATGCTAAAGTGCCTGGACGCTGACCTGATCTATCACAGCTGGGTTCACACTTGCCGACGAAGCTCGCCAGACGTCGCAACATGACCATTCTACATGGGGCAATTCCAGTCTACGACTTCGACCAGTCACTTTCGTCAGTGCTGGACCTAGCGAACCTCTGAAGCTCTTGGATGCGATCGTTGACCCAGCCGACGGGGAATTAGAAGCCCTGACCGAAGAGGAAGAAGTGCACAAAAAGAAAGAGGAAGTAAAAGATGACCAGTTCGATGAACAGAGTTATGAAGAATTGACCGATGAAGTTGGGTTTATAGGCCCCGATGACCTCGAGGAAGCCATCCAAGCTGAGACTGTACCCGAAGAAAGCATGCAACATGAAGTACCATTCTTCTTTGATCTCACAGGAGACCAGGTGCACAAGAAGAAGGATCTACCTCCTGTGCAGATACCGGATAGATCATCATCGAGGAGCAGCACATCGAGCGAGGAAGTGCTTCTCTTCAAGGGCCGAGGCGCGCAGAGAAACGTACCATCTGTGCCTGATATCGACATGGTGCAGATGCAGACTGAAATCCGTGCTGTGGAGCAGGCCATCATCGCTGAGCCGGCCCATTCAGCACAATCGCCAGCTCCTGAACTGCAAACGGAACCAACCCGCAGCAAAAACCTATCCAAGAAGGAAAAAAAGCAGAAGAAGCGTGAGAAACGCAACGCGAAAACCAGATTTGATGACGAGGAGGATGCCATTCTCGCCGATTATATCGCCAACCTCAAGGAAAACACTGAAGCTGATGATTACTTCAAGGAACTGCTCGAAGGTGGAAGACCTTCGGACGATAGTGGCGTATCCGAGTCAGCCAACGCTGCAGGAGATGACACTGATGATGATACAGACAATGCTGAAGCGACCAACGGAGATGAGGTCCCTAGCGAGATCGACGATGAGACACTCGCAAGACTGATCGCCGGCCAGCAACTTGGTCAAGATCTGGGTATTGAGGATGTACATTTCGGAGACTCTTCGAGCGGCCCCGACTCAGACGATGACGACACTGGCAAGAGGACGAAAAAGCTCCAGGAATTTGACGATGATTTTGATTTGATGGATTGGGATCGCCCCAGCCTGCGTCAGCGCAAAGGCAAAGGCGCTCGAGCCCAGATCAGCTTCAATATGTCCGATTCCGAACTGGAAGCATCTCTTCAAGCCAGCTGGAAGAGCGACCGTCTCAAGAAATCCGAGCGAAAGAAACAGCGAGAGGAAATGCGTGCCCTTGGCATGCTAGGCAAAAAAGACCCTGACGATCTGCGGGTCAAATATCCAGATGGAATGAACATGGACCAAGTGGCAGATGAGCTTCAAACTTTCCTGATGGGTTCTGACGAACAGTGAGTTATCACTAAGTTACCTGTGACTTTTAACTGACTAGTTACAGACTTAATTTCCCACCAATGGATAACAATGCGCGCAAGATGATACACGAGCTGGCGAGCAAGTTCAAGCTCAAGTCCAAGTCGATAGGAAAAGGCGACCAACGAAGACCTACACTTCATCGAACGAAGCGTACGCCTCCTTACGTCCCAGCAACATTCGACCAAGCTCTCAAGCGCGTCAATCGCAAGTATCTTCCTCGGTCGGACAAAGGCAAGAAAGGGAATCGCTTGCCGCCTCATCGTGGCGGCACTTCCGTCGCGGCCGCTACATATCAAGACGGTGAGGTGGTTGGTGCTTCAGCGCCAGAATTGGGCATCGAGAATCGTGGAAGAGCGATGCTGGAAAAGATGGGTTGGAGTATGGGAACCGCGCTCGGAGCCTCGAACAACAAAGGCATCATGCAACCTGTTACTCATACAATGAAGCGATCAAAAGCTGGACTTGGATAGAGGTTGATCAAATGCTCATCATGGCACGCCAAGGAGTTGAAGGAATGCAACACACTGTAGAGATTAGAAACCAGTTGCACCAGACACATGTGACAGTTAAAGGATGGGACAAAGCTTATGTGCACGAATTCATTTGATCGAGACCCTATTCTCGATGTTTATTGTACAACCGCGAACCCCGTTGCCCGTGTGTGAAGACATTGCCCCCAGGAAATAAAACAAAACCATCCGTAACGCATTATGAGGCCCCTAAAAACAGGGCTGGATCCCCGTGAAACCTCAGACTCATGACACCCTGATGCCACGCGTGAAAAACCAAATGCCCAAAACAAATCAAGCCATCAAAGCACTTATTTCGTCGAGGAAGAGTACTTGGTGACAGCCTTGGTGCCCTCAGAGACGGCGTGCTTGGCAAGCTCACCGGGGAGGATGAGGCGGACAGAGGTCTGGATCTCTCGGGAAGAGATGGTGGACTTCTTGTTGTAGGCGGCAAGCTTGGAAGCCTCAGAAGCGACGCGCTCGAAGATGTCTGGACCGCAGGTTAGATCAAGGCGGACTAGAAAAGTAGGCGAAGCGACATACCGTTGACAAAAGAGTTCAGGATAGACATGGCACGGTTGGAGATACCAGTGTCGGGGTGGACCTGCTTGAGGACTGAAGATGCAAGTCAGTAAACGCGCTACCAAAACAAGACGCGACAAGGCGCGATTGATAGACATTGGAACTCACCCTTGTAGATGTAAGAAGAGTAGGTCTCCTTGCGGGTCTTGGAGCGCTTCTTCTTGTCACCAGAGGCGGCGGTCTTCTTGCCAGCATCCTTCTTCTCAGGAGCCTTGGAGGCAGTAGCGGGAGCCTTGGAGGCGGGCTTCTTGTCAGCAGCCTTGGGAGCCATTTCGAAAGATGAAAAAAGAGGTTGGAAAAAGGTGTGGGTTGGTTGCGTCGATTGAGTAAGAACTCGTGCGTTGAGTAAGTTGGTGAAAGGCGAGAAGATGCTGTTGTAGATGGGAAGTTGATGGCGAGAAGAGAAGATCGGGGAGTGGGTTGGGTTTTTGTAGCTGGCGCGTTGTCGGTGTTAGCGGGTTACTGATTGCCTGGGGGGTGTGCGCACGCGTGCTTGCTTCAATTGCGCGGGCCTGCCTAGCGGCTGGTAGAGATGATCTTGGGAGGGGACCTGCCAGGCCAGCCCCTCTTTTCTGTTGCTGCTGGTGAAATAAAAATTGGGTGACGGTTCTTTTTTTTGATTGGCTCTGCGCACTCACAATCATGCTGTTAACTTTACAAAGTCGGCCCCCACAACATCCTTTCCGTCATCGTTTGATGGGAGCATCCATTCCCATTACCATTTTCGCGTCGTGGTCTCTTTGCTTCCCTCATCCTCTTCCTTACACCTCCCAGCTCCCGCGTCTCAGCCCGGGTCATTCTTCTCTTGCTCTTTGACTTCTTTCCTTTTACATATCACATCTACTCATAGTATAGATGCTCTCTTCCAACACATGTTACTTGAATCCATCATGTCCATCTCGTAGACTCGTTTAAGATGTCGTGATGACTCCAGATGTGCCCGATTTTTGACGTGACAGCCTTGGAGACCCGTAATGGCGTAAAATCTATGTAAATTAAGCTGTATACAGTCCAGATCCAGGTCCCTTGCGCCCAGATCCGTTGGAGCATCCCTGCCTACGCGTCCGTCTCTCATCAACGCGCCCGTTCCGTCACGAAGGAAGGCTCCGGACTGTGGCCCGTCACGGCCGCAACGCATCGCCATTCGGTGTCGGCCGTCGTGAATCCTGAGGATACCGTCCCGGCTTCTCTCCACATCTGCATCCGTTTGAGTCCCGAGACGGAGATCTATAAGGCTATTGGCTCCGTCGTGACCGGTTCTTGACGGATCTCAAAGAGATCTGATAACGAAAAGCTGGGGATTTTGATTTGTGGACCGTTCACACATGCAATGTACGTCACAGTACCTGAATCTGGGGTTCATGGAGTCAAATCGAGGCTTAAATCTATCTTTCTAAGTAAATTGAAATTATATACACCTTGAGAAGGTGTACATGGGTCAAATCAAGGTGGGAAAAAGTCACAAATATATGCCTTGGTATGACGAAGATGGATCAAACCTCAAAAAATCAAAAGAATATCAGACCAAAATGGGTCCAAGAAAAAGGTCAAAGATCAGACCAAGTTGGAATAACAACATCAAGCAGACAAGGAGGAGGAATCAAGTCCAAAAAAAAAAAAAAAAAACACGCAAACGAGAGCGCGACCGAGCAACAACAGAGCAACCGGACCAAGCCAGTTCAAACGAGATGAGCTGGACCTGGCAAAAGTTGACAAACGTGGGAGACAAAAGGTATCGGAAAACTGCAGTGACTCTGACTGATTGTGAGTGTCCAACGTGTCCTCCAATCATCAAATCGCTCCGCACACGGCAAAAAATGAAGACAGGAGGAAAAATGAAAACGGAGGACGAAAAATCTTGTGGTGCGGGCAAGGTGAGAGGAGAAGCACAATAACGCGCAAGTGATCTTGGTTGGAGAGATCAGACTTGACATGGGCGCGCGGGGGCCAAGGCATACATAGAAAATCGGTTTTATTATTTCGCCGGGGGCCATTTTAGTGGATCATCTACCACTAGCCAGTCACAAGTGTTGTAGGCGCGCCAGGGGTGCCCGATTTATTTTTTAATGCGTCGAGGAGCTTGGTTTCCCAATTTCGCCAAATTCGGCTAGCCCCAAATCGCGTTGCCAGCTGCAAGTGAGTGATCTGGGATCAGAGCTCCCGACGCGCGAAAAGTACTTAACCTCTACGTCCCCCGCCAACTTCAACTCTTCCACTTCTCATCAACCAATTGTCATCACTACCACTCTCTTCGACTCTTCAATCCATCTCAACCAAGTCTTTCAGACTCTTCAATCACCTCTTTTTAATCCACCACCCCAAACCACCCAATCTTCAAAATGACTGGCGGCGGAAAGTCTGGCGGCAAGGCCTCTGGTTCCAAGAATGCGCAATCGTAAGTGCCTATTTTGGCGCGCCTTTTCAATCGCGTCTTTCGCTTTACTTGATCTCATGCTAATACCACTCCAGGCGATCTTCCAAGGCTGGTCTCGCATTCCCTGTTGGTCGTGTCCACCGTCTTCTCCGAAAGGGCAACTACGCTCAGCGTGTCGGTGCTGGTGCTCCCGTCTACCTCGCTGCCGTTCTCGAGTACCTCGCTGCCGAAATCCTCGAGTTGGCTGGTAACGCTGCCCGTGACAACAAGAAGACCCGTATCATTCCCCGTCATCTTCAGCTCGCCATCCGAAACGATGAGGAGTTGAACAAGCTTCTGGGTCACGTCACCATCGCCCAGGGTGGTGTCCTCCCCAACATCCACCAGAGTACGTTCTCTTTGCATCACCACTTTGCATCACCACTAACATCCCTTCAGACCTTCTGCCTAAGAAGACGGGTAAGACTGGCAAGAACGCTAGCCAGGAGCTGTAAATGGTTCATTTGGTTCTTGTTTTTTCCATGCGATGGCTGGTTGTTTGGGTTGTCATGACAAAGGGGTCACGGTTTAAGGGTTCATACGGTTGTTTTTCATCAGTTTATTCGCGCGTTAGGGTTGTACAATAATCCCCCACGGCTATGGTCATGAAATAAGAATACTTCAAAGACATACACCATCGCCTGTTGGTCCTACTGTGAACGTTTTCGCCATTTGATACTATGTCTTGCTCTTAATGACTCGAACATAACAAGTCGACCGTTTGCAAGTGTTATTCCCTTGTGATCCGCATTCGACTATTGCTTCCACCCCAACAATTTGCTTGCAGTGATTGGGTTTCTAACATTCACCATCGATAAAATTCCTGCCGCTCGAGTGTCGGTAAGTGCAGAATTTTATGTGGTTGAATCTCAACCTCGTTCGCACTGGTATGGTACTTGAATGACCAAATTCATTTGATTCATGCTACAGCCCTCTCCGCGAGCCCATCTGTATCCTCTTCTATGTACATATATCCTCTCGTACAGCCCAAATAATCCAGTCGAGTTTTTAGTGTCGGTTGACAGGGTGTGGGGGAGCTGTTCACATATCAGTTTCGGGATTATCCATGGGTGGGTGCCATCGGGTCGGGTACTCACGGTCGAGAACAGGCGACGGGAGGTTTCGCTCGAACTTGGAACCTACGGCGGTGTTATTAGCATTCTGCACATGACCACTCTTGCTATATGCTGGCAGGACATACCTCCGGGGGCTGTCGGGGGAGTATAAGGGTCGGGGTGCTTCCAGCTCTCTAGCAGCTTCTCGGTCTCGGTCAATAGAGCCTGTACATCGAAATCAGCGCCGAGATCATCTTCCAGTCGCCAATTGGTGACAAACCCTTTGATGCCGGGGATCGGTGACATTGCGGTTGGCCTCGAATAGTGAGCGAATATACATAGCCTGGCCACGCCACAGGTGTCGATGGACGGCCCAATCTAGCGCCAGCTTCAATGAGCGGCGGTAGAGGGATCTGAATATGATGACTGTCAGTGCATGGAGCTCGATGAATCGGAAATCGCTGGGCCGGCGGTTCGGGAGGAGGTAAAGGTTACTGACAAGGCAGCTCGTCGCGTCGACATGGTTTGTGAGGTAGTGAGAGTACGCGTGACCGGGCCCAGTCGAGAAAGGCTCCTCGCTATCGGGCAATTGGTCGGTTTTCGCGGGGATATCTGCCGTCTGGCTTTCGCTCGAGGGTTTCGTTGTTATGCTGGCCGTCTCGGTCGAGGTTGGGATACCACGAAGAATGTCGACAATGACGGCAAAGATTTGGTGCCTTGTTGCCTCGTTCCGATGAATAGCCGACCAGCTTGGCCTACCCTGTGCCCCAAAACAGATATCGATTCAATGCATTACTGGTTCGATAGAGGCTTCCTGAACAAGTTGCACCGCCTTATTAGGGTTTCTATGTGTTAAATATATAATTTAATCAGTTATAACCTAGATAAAATTAAGCTGGCGGCTCGATCTTGATATTTCTTTTAAGGCCACTGATTTACATGTATCCAACAATAATGTACTAGGTAGCAACTGATGAGTGTGTTAGGAGACAGTATCAAGCTGCTACTATGTCGGTAATACTGAAAAAGGTGGGGTACGACAAATTAAAGCAAGTTAGAATTTGTATTCCTTGAGTAAGTCTAAAATTCATTATTGCTGGTATTAATATAAGCTATTTAAATAGTGCCAGAGACAGCCTGGTACAACAGCAATTGAAATGCATGGACCAATACCTGAATTAGTTTTATGTGACATCCCATTGGTTGCTCTTAAACTGCCAGAACGAGGTAGCTTCGAGCTGAAACGAGGGAGATAGCCGCGCCACATATCGCATATTGAGCCACACTCACAGTACTTATACACTCCAGCAATCACTGAACGTGTGCATTTTACGAAGAACTCTGATACTATCATTGAGCACTCGAGTCCGAGATCTCCACTAAGCTCAATTGTCGTGGCGTATCTGGTCAAAGACTAGCTGAGCTGGGTATTGTGTATATTCGGCATTACGTGAAGGCATGAGACGTAACCATGTTCATGGCATCTTGAATCCAGCAGCTTTAGACTACAGTGGGAGCAACGACAAGCACTCAGTGAATCCGGTCATTTGAGCTGATATAAGACTTATATGAGCAGTCTACTCGAGTCTTACTGGTAGCGCACTGAACGAAATGTATGCCGAGTTGGCTGATTCAGAGCGGATATTGGAAGACAAGAAAGGGACACGCAGGTCATTTGTCTATGTTAATATGAAAACTTTTAACATACAGCTTACTATATTTCATGTTGAACAGAATGGGTACATTTAGAGTCCAGCGGAATGTCACTTGTACACTACCACAGAGCAATGTCTCCCAAACATGGTTCATGCCAGCCAATCAACGAGCATACTGACAACTACTTCACCATTTTACCGAAACAGTTATGTAGTAAATCTAAAAGCCAGAAAGGATACAGCGACATGGAGCTCTCAGAGTACAGGGTCTCAGTACACTCACGTTGCCAATGTAGCTGGCACGGAAGACTTCAGCATCACCTGGGAGTGTTGGCAGTTAACGATTTATACTGTAAAAGTGGCTCATTGTGCACGGAGTACTCAATTGCTGCGAATTCTGTGCTGATGTTAGATTTATGCTTGGATTGCTCTCGGACAAAAGCCCGTTTCAAGGAGTCCGACTCACGGGAAGTTCTTTCTCCCCGATTGTTGAGATTGTTACAGGGGGCGGGACGAAAGACCAACAACATCAGCGGATATGATAAGCAATGTGAGAGAAATCTGAAGTCTCAGATATACAGTTACTCGATAGGGACATCGCCAGACGATGAAGTGTTGGAAAAGGGGGTGCCGCTGCTAACTTGGAAGTAAAAGTTATTATCAGGAACGATCAGACTTACATCCACGACCACTAGACCCGAGGTCGATGAAACACAACCCAAATATATTTCTATGTACCAAAGTTTAGACATTAAGCATGAGCAAAAGTCTGTTAGACACCTCTCAATATGACTAACACCATGAATCTTGCCGTAAGAGTTGAAACGAAGAAAGACCTTGACAGAGACTGAGTGATTGTGTGACGGCTAAAAGATATGAACTGAAATGCCATCCCCAAGCCGAATCGCGGCGCTGAAAGGCGAGTGTGAGGGACCCCAAGAGGAGAGCTTGTTCTTCTGCCATGCTCCCCGGAGGAGCCACACTGGAGTCTCCGAGGATAGCAGAATTATAACCGAGAGTTACTGAATAATTCTGTGTCACTGCTTATCTACTAGTACCCAGAAAAGTGTGATCAGGGCGCAAGGTTACCACACAAGGTCCGGACTTTGGTCTTGGTAGGGGCGAGGGGAATGTTTACGCAGAACAACCTGTCATCCTCCAATAGACTGAAAAAGCTTAATAGTTCCCACTGAACTAATCCAAAGACTGCTGCTGTTACAGAGACGGAATAGAGAGTAGAAGAGTGCAAATAGAGGACGAGAGTGGCCTTGGGAGATGAAGTTACAGTAAGCAAAAGCAGCACAGACTAGGCGAGAAGACTCGTATTCTTATTCATGTAGCTCAACCGACCAAATCCGACTTGGGTATCGATCTTGCTAGTATTGCACCTCGGAGTCCTCCTGAAATATTGGTCAGTACGACTACACATACGCATCCATGATACGAAAACCCGAAGCACTCTGTTGTACCTTGGAAGACGGACGAATCTCAACAAGGAATTGAACGAGAGGTGGGAGCGCACCCAAAAGCTAAGCGACAACATTCAAGATACTGCACGTGGAGCGAGTGAAAGCGGTCACCGGGCACCGGGCACCATCAGTTCATGCTCAAACTTGGCCGAGAAAGGCCACAAGGCCAGCCCAAGAGAAACCAATATGGGAAGTTGGCATTCTTTTCTAACAAGAGTTGAAATCGAATTAGTAGTTGCCCGTGAAGGATGGGGTTTTCACATACATTTGATAGGAGTCAAACCTCATCACTGTACTTCTGACAGCTGTGATGCCTGAGCAACAGTCCGAGGCCAAAGGTTTATGAGCGAATGGTAAGCCGGATCATCTATGGTGATCAAAAGCTTTGTGCTGGAGATGCGTTGCTAGGCGCAGCCACTGAAGGAGGACTAGAATACTTTCAAGCCACTGATTGGCAAGGCGTCTGAAAGCCATAAGCGGCATAAGAAAGAAGGAGGCATTCAGTAGAGAAGATATCTCCATATCCTGTCTAGGCATCTCAGCACCGCGAGGGAAAAGCCGATGTCCCATTGATACGACTGGGCTGGACCGATAGTCATAACGAATCTGACGTCTTGCTGCTCTGCAAATAACAAGAATCAAGACGTCCTTAGTCGCCATCCGTGGCAAGGGGGTCGCATGGTTGTGTAAGCTCCATGTGTCGTTGTTTTCTGCCAGGTACGCCAAGATAGACACACAATTGTGCACGTCAAAGGCCAGTCAGTATAAATACAGGAGGATACTAGCAATAGATTGAGAGAAGGAAAGCATTATGACCTCTGTCTTAGACGTCACGAGTTGTTAGAATTGATATTCAGAGGAAGAACAGCGTTACTAATGTGCATGTTCTTAAGTGGCTGGAGCTGTATGTAGTGAATGGAAGCATGCGTTATTACCAACTTTCTCATTTCTCACTTGCAAGTCCACTACCAACTTATAGTGCAACTGGGATAGACTCTTATCGCGGAGTACGATAATGCCTCATTGAAAGCAGAATCGTGCCCGTCTCAAGTGGATACACTTGGCATTTTGTTAAATTCTGCAAATATAATGCCGACATATAAGATCTACAGGTCCGCAGCTGGTATTTTACAGAGAGTCACTACGTAGAGATAATGAATGATGTCGAGAGCTCAGGAAGGATATTTATATATAGAGGCAAACAGGCAGAGAGACTATTATGAGTCTTATGCAATTGAATGGCATGTAGGTTTATGCACTGAGAGTTATACTAATCAGCTTCACCTTACAATGTTATTCACTCTCGTACTACTGGGATGACCAATGTACCTTTCTTACAAGGTATAAAGGCACTAAGCTTGTTAGGCCCAGCCACCTAGCTACTTAACCACTTAGCCACTTAGCCACTT
>JAAVUB010000155.1:0-85396 GCA_014898885.1 Fusarium lyarnte (nom. inval.)
GTTTTACTATATTGATGCGTTTCCATACATTACCTGCAAATGAGGCATGGAAAACTCTGTGCTTTCAATGTCAGATTCACATGCCACTCGGTTGTCGCAGGAAGGACAAATAGCAAGTTTGTCTTCCTCCCTGATGTGCGCACTGTTCGCTATGACCTTCTCAGCTTATGTACTCTTGTTCAAATATGCCGTGGCCGAGACAGTGTTCAAAGCGTTTAAGAAGACTAGGCTCAAAAGTGCACACTTGTAATTTCTCCTGCTGTAAGGGAATCCCAGCTTAAGTGTAATATGTAAGGGATCCGGAATTCGGCCTGCTGAGTTGGTTCTGATAGAGATGCTTGCTCCCTATGCTCATGCCGTCGTGTCTTATGATCAACGCTTTGAGAGAAATATGTCTTAACTATCCTGAACCTAATTAAGCGTTCCGTGTCTTGGCGGCTGTCTTGGAGTGTTTTCTGTAAGGGATGCATTGTTACATAAGGTGCCGGACACTTTTCGCCCCACAGGTTTATGCAAGGGTATATTTAGTATACAATGTTAAGACATTTAGCTATATTAAGCCAAGTACTGAATTTTTCTAATTACTGGGATCCTTGATGTTTCTGAGGTATAAGAGTATATATAGATGCTCCAGATATCAGGCAATTCTATAATATTATTACCAAGTTATAACATCATTCATTCTTTATAATTGACCTTTAACACCTTCTCAAAAGCTTCCCAGCTTTTCATATAATAATACTTCAAGATGCGACCCTCATTTATCATCACTCTCTTCGCCTCAGCCGTTGCTGCCACAAAGTGCAAGGGCAACCGACACCCTTCTGTCAAGGAGCTTACTGTCTCTCAAGCCCAAAATGTCTGCGGCAACGACATGACTGTCCAATGCTGCAACAAGGTTACCAACAAGCCTGCGGGAAATGCTGCGGGAGATGGCCTGGGACTCCTCAATGACTTGACTCTCTTCGACGGATGCTCTGATCTCAGTCTCAATGTTGTCGGCATCCTTGATGGCCTTCTGGGAAAGAAGTGTGGTGCCAATGTGGCTTGCTGCCAGAACAGCCCTTCTACTGTAAGGCAACTCCCTCTCACAGACGTGATCAAGAAACTAACACCGCACAGGCGAGCGGCGGCCTCATTAATGTAGCCCTGCCTTGCATTGCACTGGGCTCTTTGATCTAACCTCTTTTGCGTCACAACACCCAAGTTCGGTTGGATGTACATTTTGAAGCAATAGAGGGCGCGGCAGTATATATTGCAAGCACCGTTTATAACATAGTGGAAGTACAGTTTACAGGTCAATGTACATTTCGGAGGAGCAGATGTAGGCAGATCGGGATGTGATGGATCTGACCTGGTATGTTTATGCTAGGTAAGGCTTGGAAAGAGATATATTATTACCATTCTAAATACTTGTATATTATATAAATATTTCACCTTTCTTTATCAACACTTACCTTTCTATTAAGTCATTTTGAGTTCAAAGTATTCTTGCTATATGGGCCAATCTCTGAGATAACAGACCCTGTTGACATCTTAACACTTGCTGACAGTGTGGAGCCTTACCCCGCATAACATAACCCGATGCTTTTTTATGCCTCAGCCTAGCTCAGTTTGCTTCAAGGTCAAGATCCAAGACAATAAAGAAAGAGTATTTTGTATAGCGTCTATGCTTCAGATTTTAGGTAATTAGGCCTCACGCTTGAAGTGGCGGCTCATCATGGGCGATCCGCTCAGTGTAGCGTCAGGACTAATCGTCGTTGTCACCGCAACCCTGCAATCAAGCAAAATACTCTATGAGACCATCCAAAGCTTCCGAAATCACCGAACTGCAGTTTTAGATCTCATTCGCGAACTCAAAGGTCTTGAATCGGTCCTTAGGCCGCTGCAAGATCATGTGCGCACCGACGAGACCGCGTTTTTACCGCTCAAAGTTCCCCTCATTCAGTGCCGACAAGCGTGTGTAGATTTCCAAGTCCTGATCGAGCAGAACAGCAGGCGCACTCGAGGAGAGGCCAGAACAAGCATAAGAGATTGGGCCAAGTTGGTGTACATGAATGGCGACATCGTTTCGTTCAAAGAACTCTTGGCCGGTTACAAAGGGACGATAGCTATAGCGCTAGCTGACGCCAACCTGTTAGTTGCTCGCCACAAGAAAGATCGTTTCGCTAACTTGCTTCCAGGCGGTCGTCCAAGGTTACCCTTGAAGTTCTGAATGATTACAAAAACTTGATTTGCGACACCAAGCTTGATCTGGAGAAGCACCTGAAAGACATTGACTCCAAATTGCAAGGCATAGTATCTCAAGGCGCCACGACCGAAGCTGCTGATGGCCAAGCCAATATTCGGAAATTCAAAAACGAAAAAGAAAGTACAGAACGATGCCTTGAGTATTTGAAACATCTCCTCGGAGAAATCAATGGGATGGAGTTTCAACCCGTTTTTACAGGGTCTGCCTCGAATACAGCGGTCATGTCTATCTCGGCTGGTAACATGACACTTGCTGATTCCCTCACTATTTCCGCGCTCAAGACATGCAGCTATAATCTCTCGGACACCATTGACCGCCTCGAATCGCACCGTGATAATACCGAGGAGAATCTCCGACTTAGGGACTCGGTTCAAGATTTGAATCAGAACATTGATCCGGGTGCGAATAGCGAGACACTTCAAAACGAGTTGGAAAGCACGAAACAGTGCTTGACTGTCTGTGATCGGGCATCGGAATGGGCATCGTCAGGAAGGGTGCACGTGGTTGAAGACATCAGCGTCGGGAACGATGGAAAGCAAATTTGCGTATCTACACTGGGGGACCTATTTAACATCAAGGGAGCTAGAGCCGGTCATGGATCTATTCAATTCTTTGGGTCTGTTTCAGAGGGTAGTCTCAACGAAGTGCTGAGGTCCCAGAACCAGCGGCAGTATGTACGCAACCAAGACACGGTAGAAGAGGAATGTGTAAGTGGAGGGTACACGCAATCGACAAGATAGTTCTACTCGCTCCTCTGCTGCCCGCTCAAACTCCTATTTTGTTGATCCCGACCAGCCTCTGCCAGGGACTTTCCTGCTCCGTGTTTCTGAAAGCGAGACGCTTCTGCGTATGCGGGTGACTGTCGATTTGTAATGACTTGGCGTTGGTTCAAGATCTTGGTGAGTTCCTGGACTGAGCTGTCCTCCCAAGAGCCAATAACTTGATAAGAGTTGACTCCAGTTCCAACGTCTTTAGCGTCATAGAGGTGGTCTTTCGTTGATACCAAGAGTTGGACGCTGTTATCCCCGACTTTAATCTCTTGCAAATGATGCGTGGGGCGGCTGCATGATTCAGTCTCGTCTCTAGGCGTTATCTGCGTATCTGGTTCCGTAGGAGTTGACATTTTGTGGTATTGTAGTGTAGCTTTAATGAAACTAAACCGAGTGGTATGAGGGAAAATTTGTCATTTACCCCGCTGGGTGAGATCTGACAAATGATGGTGTAGCGAGAATTTGTGGGGGCCCTCCTAACGGTAGCGCACTAACATAACAGCCAGTATTACGATTTATCGTGTCATCGACTTATGAAATGCCATCTGACCGCTGTGTGTAGTAGAACAATGTGGCTGACAATATTGATTTGAATCAGATGCTAGCAAAGCATTGCCTTATCCGATGCGTGACAGTTGTTTCTACTGTCTCTTACGTTATGATCTGCTGGTCTGACTGGGTAAAGTTGCTGGCATAGTGGGTCGATTTCCAGCCACCAATGTTCAGCTCGAAAAGGTCAGCCACCACCATCACAGCCTTATGACCAGGAAGCCCCAGAGGCGTAACATCCAGTTGGGTCACGTCCTAGTGTTGCGAAAGACGAATAGATAGGACTCGCACTCTATAAAAAAAGGACTTTTATATATATAAAGTTTAAAGCCCTTTAATTAATTAAATAACTTATGCGCTATCCCTCTATTATGTAGTAATAACACAACCGACAACTGTGGCTTTGATGGTAATCCAGGCCTTTATGGTCTTGGGATCTGTCTGAGTATCCATCTCCAATCACCTTCAATGGGACTAGGAGCTACATTTACTCCCTAGTCTGCTTATTATAGCTTGTTCTTTAACAACAGTCTCACCCTCTTCGTCTCCTCGTGGATCATCATCCTCAAGTACTCAAGCTCACGAGAGATTCGTAGCGTCGAGGGGGGAATATTTCCTGTTCTCATTAGCTCGGTCTATGCTACCATTGATTTCGTTTACGCAATTAGCACAGTACTCAGTTCTGGGTACACTGTAAAGTCACCGCAATAGCGACAATTAGCTGCTGAATGTGGTTTTACTGATTGGTTATATATAACTATCTGTATTAGTCTCTATCAGTAAAAACACAGAAATTAGGTTCATAATCCAATTTTAAACCCGCCTGGCCAATACTTTTGAAAGATCCGAGAAGGATCGTATCTGCGAGAAATCTGAAGGAGCTTCTGCTTATTTTCTTTCCCGTAGCCATCGTAGATATTCTGAAACCCAGCTGCATCTCCCATATAGGTGAAATGATCATAAAGGCCAGCTTTCTGAGTGGCATTAGCGATTTCCCAAGTCGTATCCTCAATCCACTTGAATACAGCATCATTGTGCTCGTCGCCACTCCACTCAACAACCTCCGCCCAGGCAATGTACGTGCCCTTCTTCTCGGCATCCAGACCCAGGGCATTACCTCCAGGGTTGTACTTTCTGGAAGCCTTTGTCCAGAGAGAGCCAACAGGCTGCCAGTCAACTGAGATGAGCACGCGGTCCTTAGCGGGGAGAACCTTGTACAAGTCGGGAAGAGCTTTGAGGAAGCCATCGTTCACAATCTGGATTCCCTCAAGGAGCTCATCGTATGATTTACCGGTAGTGGTGCCGGCGATGAACTGGTCGTTGATCTTGGGAGTGACGAGTTGTCCAGTCTCATCTGAGAACTGAGCAAGTGTCTTTTTCTCGAACGTGTTGGAAACAGCGGGAAGGTCGAAGAATGGCCTGAAGCACTCAGGTTCCGGGTCAGAATCGCTGTCGTAGAAGAGAATTGCACCGCCAATAGTCGTCTCCTCGTCGACAGCAATCACCTGAGGAACAATATGTGCAAGCGGGTCAGTGTTGAAGGCGGAGAAATTTGCCACTGCCTGCAGTTCTGTTAGTCCCGATCAAGTGATTCCTCTGTAGTGCCTCATACCTTCAAGAACCCAGGTATGTCAGCGACACTGTAAATGCCAGCGTAAATCTGATCCGATGGGAAAGTGGCGAGCTTGAACTTGGTGACGATGCCGAAATTGTTAGATCCGCCCTTGAGAGCCCAAAAGAGATCTGGATGTGACTTTGAAGTGACCGATACGATCTTGCCGCTAGAGAGCACAAGCTCATACTCGAGTACATTATCCGCAGCCCATCCTCGCTGGTTTCCGTGAAAGTTTATTCCTCCTGCGAGAAGCAGTCCTGGTACACCTACTGCCGAGAGACGACCACCCGCAACTGCAAGCTTATGTTGGCCTAGATAGCGGTAGACTTGGCCCCAGTCCAAGCCAGGTCCAACCCAAACCGACTTGTTGTCTTTGGTCAATTCGAGTGTTGTCAAGTTTGACATGACGAAGAGCGGACCTCCGTCGATGTTATTGGCGCCTGCAATAGCCATGTGTCCGCCTCCACGCAGACCAAAGGATGTACGACCGGTGCTCATCAACTTGACTGCCTCAGCGACATGCTTTGCGCTGGTAGGGCGGAAGACGCAGGCTGGGTCTAGAATCTCATTGTTGGACCAGAAATGTTGCGACTCATACTCGTAGACTGCGTCCTTGGGGTGAAAGGTGTTGCTGGGAAAGGCATGCTTGAGTGCATCGCAGCCAGACTCAGTCTTCTTTACAGCCGTCGCAGGCCAGGCTGCTAGCGATAGCAAGCTGAGGACCGTGCTGCTCAGCATGACGAACAGTATAGAATAATGGGCAATTGAAGAAGATGATGACAGATGAGGCCCGTCCAGTTTGACCGCTACAATTGAATTTTTGATGGGATCGCCACGAGCTGGTTACCGGATTAATTCGCGGACCTTCATGGCCCAGTATTTTAGGTACCGTAGGTGCATCGGTTCAATTACTAGAGATGGGAGGTATGATCGCTTTACTCTGTACAGGACCCAGAGACATGGACATGGAGTCGATGGAAGCCGCTGATTCGGTGGCTGATGGGCCTAGTCAGCCTCGGTAAATATTCAGCCCTACCCTATGCTACTGACAATTTTCAACTAATCAATCGGAAACCGGAATAGACCAAGACCTAAAGATTGCTAGAAATCTAAGAACGGAATCCATATTTTGAGATGGAGACATCGCGTGAGATGCTGTTAGAATCATATCTCTACCTTACTACAACTTTAAAGCAATCCAACAGCACTTAAAATACTCGCTACTGCTCAGCATTCCCAATTTAACTGGCTGCAGAAATTAGGGACATTTCCAACAGGAGGGCGCCTCCTTGATAGACATATTCTCCAAGAACGAAGAGATATTTAGTTATCGCTTTTACCTGTGTGTATTTCTATAATTTATTTAACAAATTTGCAACGGAAATTTCATCTTAATCTACGCATTAACTATCTTCCAGGATAACCTAAGCCTTGGCACCAGCTTTTCTAAGTTCCTGGCAGCGTGTTCTCTGACCTAGAGATTCCTTAGATGCTTTATTAACTATACTGCAAATGACAGATGGGGCCGTCGTGCGGTCTTTGTAATAACTGGAGTTGGCATGTCTATATATTCTTGCCTCTATCTCATTAACATGTTTTATTACCTGCTTGGGTTTTAAGACTCAGAGTAATTTTAAGATTTAGCAAACTTACGAAAATGGCCTCATGATAAATAACAAGAGAGCAAATTTATCTCCATAATTGAGGAGTGGACGGAAAAACACTTGTAGTTGAGTCAGGGGAGGGTTTATGAGGTCTTTCATCAAGTGAGATTCTTAAATAATTACAATACTGCACGAGCCTAGGGTTGCTCTTCCTCTTGAATTTTAGACAACTTGGCAGTTTGATGTAGGTTAGGTAACGCCTGGCAATTACCCAGCTTCTCGTATTAACGAGTTAAAAAACAGGACCAGATGGTAACTGCATTATATACTAACTTAATATGCGCGTGGGACGGCGGCAGTAGGGAATACACATCTATAGATCTTTGCATATTTTGATGTTCCTTGGTGTCGAATACCAGCAGGTTTTCTTACTAGAACTATCACAATCATACCATGCTTCCCGGTCTTCCGCAAGCTAAAAATGACATCCGGCGATCCGACTGCTTATGAAAATAGATGTCATAGCTGACCGCACATCGCTGAACGCACATCGCTATCTCCGCATCCTGGTCCTTTCAGCCGCTCCCGGCTCAAATTCAATAGCGTACATGAACAAAAGCATTAGTGGCTGAACTATCGATTTTCATGCAGGGGCTCACCAATCGCAGCACCGTCTTTAAAATTAGGACACCGAGCGTGTCAGCGGCCACGCTGGAACAGGTCTAGTCAGCCAGCTGTGACAGACGGCCTCAGCGGAATTAGCTGCTAGGGGACGGTATTTATCAACGGTTACCCCCATGACCCGATATTGATGTTGGAGTCCTGTCATTGTCTTAGCCACTCACTCACTCATTTTGGAGTTTCAAGTCTCTCTTTAAACTTTTGTTCAACGCGTCAACGTCATGATGAACTCAAAGACACTCATTAGCGTGCTGGCTTGTCTCAGCGTCGGTGTTTCTGCCGGACCCTGCAAGCCGGTCACTTCTCAAGCTACCCAGGTCACCTCCGCAACGACGGAATTGTCTACGTCGATTGACGTGACCACCACCATCTCTGCATCCGATGTTGCTTCTACTACTGAGCTTAGCTCTCAGACAACTGAAGACGCTACTACTGAGATCGCAACGACAACTACCGCTGTTGATACTACTTCGGAGGCTGCAACCACAACCACCGAGGAAGCAACACCAACAACCGGTGCAGCACAATGCCCTACACCCTCCGCTTGCAACAACCTCGGCTTTGACTGGGCATACTACAGTAACCCTGCTCAGAACACCGACACGACCTACTCCAGCTTCGTCCCCCAGTCCTTCAAGCAGACCAATCCCCTTTACGTTGGCACGACTCGCCAGATTGGTGGCCTCTTCCAGCCCAGCGACGCCGCTCAGTCAGCCCCGATTTACGGCTCAACACAAGATCTCGCACTTGACTACTTCGCCCTGAACCACCACGGTTATCTATACACCTGCGACGCCGGTACCTACAAGTTTGACATTCCCTACGCCAACGACGCAGTGTACCTCTGGATTGATACATTTGCGTATGTCGGATGGAATGCTAATAATGCCGATGCCAAGGCTCTGTATAACCAGCCTGATCACATCGCTGGTCATGCATACTTTGAGATTGACCTCCCCGCTGGCGAATATATTCCCATTCGGTTCGTTTATGGTCAAGCTCAGTACGGTGGTGGCTTTACATTCACGGTCACAGCTCCCAATGGACAGGTTCTCGTTGGCAATGATGTAACCGCCAGCCCATACATTGTGCGCAACTCTTGCGATGGCGTCTTGGCACCCGCTTATCTGCCTTTTGGTTCCGAGATCTAAGTTGAGGCTGGGAGGTGTACCTGGAAGCATGGTTCATTCTGTTCGTGGCATCGGCTGCCGAAAGCCAAGATTGGCTTTATATAGAAATAATATTAATTAAGAACTTTTTGCATACTATCCTGAGCAAATTTCATAGTGACCTTTTATGTGACAATGGCTAAGTCTTATCCATTTCAAGTAAGCGGGCTGTTCCCTTGTTATTACCGGTTACAGATGCCGATGATGTGAGATCTGGTGCTGTAACCCCGCGCTGGGGGCGGGGATCGCCAACAAGGTTGGTGCAGAGCTTAGGGCCTTTGACGACGTACATATAACATCTTGATCACTCTCTTTATTTGCTGCAATCATAATTCTTTACCAAGACGATAGCAAAACTCCCCTCCATTATATCCTCGGAGACTTCGACGTAACTCTTTTATTATCATGGACTCCTCTTTTTCCGGTCGCCCTTTCAATAAGGTAGAGTGTTACCTACGTGTCCTTGGAAACCTTTGCTGACATCAGACAGATCATTATCGTCGGTGCTGGCCCCTCGGGGCTCTTGCTGGCCCTTCTTCTCGCCCAGAAAAATATTTCCTCGGTCGTACTAGAGTCATGGCCGCATCTTGATACACGTCTACGAGCGACACAGTATGGAGTTCCAGCTACCCGTGTTTTCCGTCGCGCAGGCATTCTTGAGGACATTCGCAAAGCCAGTATCTCGAAATTCCCGAGTATTTGCTGGAGACGCGTCTCAGATCACGAGAAACTAATAAGTCTTGATCTCTCACTCGTTGAAGATGATCCCGATCGCATGACCATCTTGCCTCTTGGCGAGATCATACAGATTCTACACCGCCATTGTCTGGAGAGGGGAGAGGGATTGATCGACATCAGGTTCAATCACGAAGTCACAAATGTCGGCCAGGATGACAAGTCGGCATATGTTGATGTCAATATCAAAGGCAACGAGAGGACAGAGAAAGCAAGACTCACTGCTGACTACGTTGTCGGGTGTGATGGAGCATCTAGTGCTGTAAGACGCTCATTGTTCGGACGGGACTGGCCTGGCCAGACACTGCCATACCGATTTGTTGTTCAGAACGTTCGTTGCTCACATTTACAATGGTGTTCCAGTACTGATGAACAATAGGTCTACTACGACGGCTTCCAGAAGCATAATTGGGATGGCGGAAATTACATGGTCGACAATGATCACTGGGGCCTCATTGCTCGCCGAGGAAAAGGAGGTCTATGGCGCGTCACCTACGGAGATCCAGTCACAGGCTTGACAGACGAAGAATACCTAGCCCGGCGGCCAGCACACATGAAAGCAATGCTACCAGGACATCCCGACCCTGACCAATATCGTATCGAACAAACTAACTTATACAACATACACAATCGTTGTGTTGAGAGCTTCAAGGTCGGCCGTGTCATTCTGGCGGGCGATGCAGCGCATGTCTGCAACCCTATGGGAGGTTATGGCTGCATGACAGCCGTCCTGGACGTCGGTGGTCTAGCAGATTGCTTCATCGGATACTACCACGGCCTAGCGGACGATGATATCCTCGATAAGTATGCGAAGGTCAGACGGGATATCTTTGTCAAATACGTGGATCCAAGATCAATCAAAAATCTCAACCGCGTGGCGACATCCGATCCTCGAACTGTGCTGGAAACAGATAAGTTCTTTGGAATCTTGCAGGGTCTTCAGGAAGACGAAGGTAGCATGAGGGAGTTTCTCCTGGTATGTCTCCTAATGTATAGTACGGGCCTTTTCAGAGACAAAAGACTAATATTCTTATAGAAAGTGTCCAGCATTGAACACGACTTTACCAAGTATTATAGAAGCAATTAGGTAGCTCATATCTAGTTAAACTAGGCGGGCATGTTGCCATCCCATCCACTACTAGAGGATCTAGCCCTTTCCTAATTACACCAACAAAACGCTTGATTTCTACTTTGTCCACATCCCAATGTGCAGGGTACGGACAATCATCCCGAAGACGAGCGAGGACCCCCTCCTTGGAGGGTGCACTCACAATCAAAACACTATAGTTAAGTGTGCTTTGTGCAAGTCGGCTGCAGGCTTCTCCACAGCAAAGCCTGATTCAGCAGCAAGTAAAATCAGTCTTCATGCGCAACTTTAACATAGGAGAACAGCAGTAAATAGCCCGACTCGGCCATACAAAGCCAAAAGTCGAGCTCCTGATTAATGCGCTGACAGTGCCCTGAAGTTCAAGTTAAGCCATGCTATCATAATCATTGTTAGCTCCACAGGGTTGAGATCTTACATTACTTGCTCCCGAGTTACCGGAATTCCAGTGTCGCACCCCTACTAAACGGCAACTGGATAATCTATTCATAATTTTCAGTTTGAGTATTTCCAGAAGCCATTTTGCGCAACGGATAGCCGCGGGCCTCGTCAGTATCAAGATGGAACCTGATAGAAAATTTAAAAGGTAGTGTCCATAGATGTCAACAATTGTTAGAAGTGGACCGCTGATAGCTTACTTCTAACTCTCGGAGGCTCGGGTTCGGACTCGGAGCACTACATCTGTCGACTCGGCTACCCAGCTGCCCACAAACCGGGATACCGCCGCCCGGCGCCTCATATTCCAATACTGCCTATGAGTGGATTGTATCACCAAGGATTCAAGCAAGACAGTTGCAAGAGGGGCCCGACACTCCCAGTAGGCCTGTTGATGCTACTGTCTTGTATAAATAGACTTTCGGTACCTGCAAGATTCCCGGGCCTTCTTGGTAGCCAGAATTTCAGCAATCCGACTCTGACAAGCAAGCCGGCTTTATTGTGCGTTTGCGGAGATAATCATTAGAGAGAGGGGTTCCGGATGCCGAGATGTTTGACTGGATTACTTACTTTCTCCACTCCCGCGGAGAATTTGATCAAGACAAATCCGAGTCCCCGGCGACTTGGTAGCTTATGGAAAGTGGGCCTTAACATGCAGTATATTCTACGGATGATAATACCATTTTGACACCACTCGACTTGACCTGAGCACTTGGCCGAGGATCGATCCCCTGATGCTGGAACTTTCACTCCCCGAATAGCTCCCCGCAACCTGTCCATGTAAGCGTGATGTCCTGGACTATGTTTAGAATTAATGAATCTAGGTGCCTCACTCTATTTCCCAAGTGTGTTACAGATCAACATTGATATACACAATGAGCCGACTTCAACACCCAACATTGGGTACCATAGAAGGCCGAGTCAATGGCAATGTCACGCAGTTCCTTGGAATCAAGTATGCTTCGTTAGAACACAGATTTGGGACACCAAAGCTTTACAATTGCCAGGCATCCTCAGGTCTCGTTGATGCCAAAACAATTGGGTAAATAAATTCCATGATCTATTTTCCTTCAGCGCCATCCATCTCTGACACTTGAGAATGCAAATAGGCCCGCTGCCATTGGCATCCCAAATGGCTGTCAGCTCGAGCATGATCTGATCCAGCATAGCTTGCCAATCCCCGTCTTCCCACCAGACTCAGATACCGAGTGCCTTAACCTCTCAATTACCGTTCCACGTGATGGAGCAAAAGCAGGAAATAAACTCCCCGTCTTTGTTTTCATTCATGGGGGTGCCTTGGCATTCGGATCTGGGACCTGGCCGCAATATGACCAAGCAAAAATCGTTCGCCGGTCTGTCGAGTTGGAAAACCCCATCATTGGGGTTGTGATCAAGTATGTATACCCCAGGACTGTGATTGGGTATCGGTGGTCTGACGCTTTCAAGTTACCGTACAAATATATTTGGCTTTATGACTTCCGCAGAGTTACGAAAAGCAGGCTTCAAGGCTAACAATGGTCTTCGGGACCAGAAGGTTGCGTTCGAGTGGGTTAGAGCGCACATTGAAGGATTTGGAGGTGATCCCAATCAAGTCACCGCCATTGGTCAAAGCGCTGGAGGAGGTAGGTGGTATACGCCTAGTAATTGTTAACCTGATCCAAGACGATGCGCTGATACCGATGACCTCAGTTTCTGTCACTACTCTCCTTCAATGCCCCGAACAGCTATTCCAGCGGATGGTCGTCCTATCCGGATCCTGCCTCCTTCGCAGACCAGTATCCCTGGATACCCATGAGGAGTTCTACCTGGAGTTCTGCAAAGCCCAAGGATTTGAAGGAATCTCCGGGGATGATAGAATACAAGCGATCGAAGACCGAGACAGCCTCGAATTGCTTCTCAAAACACCTCTTTCCGTACCTTCGCTCCCAGCATTGGATCATGACCTACTAAAAGAGCCGATTAGTTTCCAGAAAGCCAAACACTGGTCGGACGCACAGCAATCCCGACTTCCTGGACTAGAATGGTGCAAGGAAATCATCGTTGGTGATTGTGAATATGATGTCAGATATTTCTGATTCCACGCTTCTAATAGTTCGCTGGCTGACACCATCTACGTAACCAGGCTAGCGTATTCATGCGTACCCTCACTAAAAGGGGTTCGAACGTCGGGCAACAGCTCTCAGATTCACTTAATCGTGCCATTCCAGGCAAAGAGCCAGCCATCAACGCCTTGCTCGAGGATTACGGTATCCCCAGCGCTGCGGACAATGGCTCAGCCTGCCAAGCAATTTCACACCTCGCCAATGACCTCTCGTTCTATCTTCCCTGCGATGTATTCGCACAATTCTTCCCAGGAACAAAGTATGTTTATCATCTGAACGAACCCAATCCTTGGGATGGCCCATTCAAAGGGAAGGCTGCACACGCTGTGGATGTGACATTCCTCTTCAAGAACTTCGACCAATTCCTCCCCCCATGGACAAAGGCAGTGGCGCAGGGGTTCAGTGACAATATTATCAAATTCGTTGACGGTCAAGTCCCCTGGCAGGCGAGCTCAGGCGACAATCGCGTTGCATTGGTATATGGAAATGACGCTAGAGCCGGGAAATTGCGCAAGGACGAGCCGGAAAGTGTCGGTAGACGGGCAACCATCTTTCGGTATGAAGAGTCAATCGGCTTCGACGCGCTACTGGATGCTGTCAGCGACTTTCTGGCTGGAAAGTAGCATGTACTATGTTGAGCATGACTTAGTACAAGATACCACTCCTCCTTGAGGTTACGGTACTGCAAGAGCCTATTAAGTAAATCTGATAACGTCCTTTCGCTAGTGATAAGGGTGAAACAGACGGAGCCAGTCCGCGGACTGATAAATACTGCCGATATAAATGAAGACTGCTAGCTGGAAGAAGCCAGGGTAACCGTGCCCCAGTCTAGCTGTCAGGTCAACCTCAGTCTGAAGTCCCGCAGCAGCGGTTACTATCTTTGTTTCCATGGGTAAAACTGAAGACATTGTGGTCATATCAATATATGAGACATTGGCTTAGTAGACACCGGATAGTATACTATAGTGGCGGGCTTAAGTTGCCGATTTCTCATAACAGTAGACATAGTTCTTCAAGGACGATTAACAATACATATGGGTGATAGAGGTCAATTAAGTACCAAGCTCGACTCATAGAGATGAGAAGGTAAGGCTCGCTTCAATCGATGCTAATCTAGGAATGCAAATACAGTGATCCAAACCCCGCAAGAGACTATGAACCGTCGAAGTGTACAGTAGGGAATGCGCGTTTAGATGGCCATAGCAACGGCAATACCAGCAATGCCGGCCATTCCGAGGATATCAGCACCCATGGTAGGGGCAGCAGCTCCCTTGGACTTGGAGGTGGAGTGAGAGGTGGCGCTGGCCTTGGCGGTCTCGGTCTTGGTAGAGTGATGCTCAGTCCTGTTTCTGTTAGCGAGACTCATCTTGGTGAGATGAGCAGAACATACTTGGTGCTGGTCTCAGTGGTGCTGGAAGCAGCCATGGCGCAGGTAGCCAGAGCAGCAGCGAGGAGGAAGTTCAGCTTCATGTTGAAGGATTAAGGTATTAACTTAGAATTATAAGTTTGAAGGATTGAAGTGAGTAAAGAGTGAATGAGATACGATGGTTGATGCAGTTTAAGCTTTCAGAATGAGGCTGCCACCTCAGCCTTTTTGTACTCGGAATGTCCATGTTGTTTACCGCAGACTTGTAATTGTGTTATACGATCTTCATTATTGGCTAATGCGTAAACCGGCATTTCGGTGCCGCAGTCAGCCAGGCTAGTACTAATCCGCTCGCTTACAAGCCTCAACGCGGGCCGAACGAGGGAGGATCCAATAGCTGTGGCGCGCAAAAAGGCAGCAGTCTTTTCTGGCGCAGGAAAAATGGAATACGAGACCTCCAACCGTCAGTCATGCCATATTAATAGAGGATGACGCGGCGTACACAGTCTGGAGAGAGCGCCCCGGCCTACCGCGGATCACCGTTGGTTCGTTGGTGATGCCGTATTATCCAGGCCAGTTTAGAGTTGGGTCAATTTATGGAAATTGCCGAGGTCTCGAATCCACTAATGATGGCTGAGATCCAATTGTTTGGTCGTGTGCAACGACTTATTGGTGCTGACGTTGACATGTTTCGGCAATTTAGTACCGAGCGATCGCCCTTCTGAACGACGTGGATTGCTTGATTGGACTGCTCCGGAAAACGTTCAATGGCCTAATTTAGCACATCCCTGGTGACATGCAGGAACATGATGTCACAGCGGTGTGCTAAGAGGAGAGTTGGATAGCTTCAGGGTAGTGGGCAACGAGTGAGAAGCATGAGATGCTGCTTCATGGTTAGATCTTTACAGATACTCAATATTCAAGCTTAAAGAAGGTCAACGGGTATGCGAGGCACAATCACTTACTCGAAACAATACTCCGAGACCGTGGGATCTATGCTTAACGTTAAAGTCTGATGCGTAGAGAAACAAGATGCAGATTAGTCAACAAAGTACTCTTTTTAGATGTACATGCCCATAGAGAGCCATCGGGTCTTGTTACAGGACTTTCAGACTTCATGGAGGAGATTCAGCGAAAGACGCGACATCTTTCGGTATCCTGTCTCTTTCTAAACGCAGCAGACGTATCATGGAGTTAGGCATATTCTCGAACATCAGCACCATGAAAAGAGGTCTGTGGGAGCTTACGTATGCCATACAATATATCGCGATACTTTTTCGTCCTGCCTTGGAGTCTTGACCTTTGTAGCTCCCTTCTCCGCTGGCCCTATTCGGGGTACACGCGTGACATAGTCCATTGTGATCTTGGAGTTTGGTGAGCGCAAGGCAGAGTCATTACGTGACGCAACAAGAAGGTCGCAAGTATGAGGCTTGACGGGTTGAGAGAATGACTATGTATGGTTGCTGCCGTATTGTTTACGAGCTTAGCTTGGGCTTAACCAACCACAATGGAGTCTGCGTAACTCGACCAGGCTCTTTAGTGTCCACTCCACAAACAGATCCTACGCTACTACGGAGTGCGCAAGTTGTCATACCCCGATCTCGTACTTGAGCTGAGCCGCTGGCTATTGTCCCTTCAAGTCTCAGCCTATACTGGATAAGCTGTTCTAGTGACGGGTCCCAAGCGAATCGGAGCTTCTGCGTCGTCATTATCCATGTTGTATCCTCGACCCAATACTTCCTGCGATGTTTGTCCACTACCATGAACACCTCGACCTCGGAACAGGTCAAACTCTCGAGGACATGGTCTGGAATGCTCTAAAGAACAATGCATACGTCAGCCAATGTTCCTGAACGATCCCTTTATAGGCTTAGCGGCGACTCACCATGATACGTGCGCAATGCCTGAAGAAATGGAACCACCAGGATGAGGAGGCACAGAAGCTGACTAACTGCCTCAATGTCGCTCTCTGACTCCATCCCTTCCCACGCACCAAGTACATATATCCTCTCCGCCTGAATCCACCAGACCCCAAGACCAAACCACAGCACTCCATCGAAGAGAAGAACGCCCAGTGCTTCCGAGTTAAACGTATAATATAAAGGCATAAATATAAACCTCCACCAGCGTCGTTTCTGCCCATTCTTTGCAGCTCCCACGACGCTGTCATCGGAACCCAGGGTCTTCATCCTGTCTGTCCACCATATCGAGACTGCAGGCCACAGCGACAAGCACTGAATGGTATATCCTTGAATGAGCAGGACATAGCTCGCGATCATCCAAGAAAGAGGACTTCCTGACTTTTTCAGGCCAATCGCACAACTCGCTTTTCGTTCGTCATAATTATCCCATCCTCCAGCCCCGGTAATGAAGGTGCAGTACAGCAACAACGCCGCTAGTATAAGCATAGCAAAAATTCGACATGCCATGCCTGCGCCCAGAGATGAAGCTAACGGAGCCTTTTTGTCAAAAGACCTATGATCTAATGGGTAGGAAACAGGCTTGTTGCTCAATGCCCCATTCGTTTCAACGCGTATGGCGTAGAGTGTCAGTATGTGTACGCCACTTGTGAGCCATGCAAGGTTAGTCGCAGTCTGAAAGTGATAGACTGATATTTCATCCCTGTGCAACCGGATGATGACTGTGCACAGTATGGCCATAGCAGTGACAAGTTGGGTATCAGCGAGGGTTATCACGAACGAGTAGAGACCACGCTTCAGCTGGTTGATGTTCGCTCCGATCCACCTTGATCTGACAAGAAGCTTGACAAAAGGATCTGAGACATTTCTTCTCACCCAATCATCAATTGGATTGACGGATTCTACGAATCCACGGCGAGGTAGTGGTCTCACACTTCCAGGCTCGATAAAACTCAACCCAGATCTCGCAATGGCAAGATATAAACTTATACTGAGAATCGCCAAGCATGAGGCAGTAATAAAAGCGGTGACCACCTAGTAACGTCAGTCTTGATTAGATTCTTGCGTCATCAGTACTTACACCAACCCCCGCAATGTCTGGATCAGGATCAAATTCAGTCGCGCATTTCTCCCAAGATGAGTTCATTATGACAAAGCAAAGTAATTGTCGAATGACTGAATAGGAGGAAGAAAAGGGAGAAGAAAAAAAAATGCCTTATCATTAGGGGCGAGATGGTTTCTCGTATAGTCTAATTTGCTTCCTTACGACGAATAAGCCTCAATACGTACGTCACTGAAACGCGCTAAGCCAGCCACAATCGCGATCTAGTAAGGATTCACATCCTTCTGCACCAGACAATAACAGAATCTTCAAATGATAGATAGACAACGAGCCAGTCGAACTCAAGTGTTGTAAAAGTGTAAGTTCAAGGTATTCATCATACAGCAAGGAATATGCATATGTAATGCTTATAGCCAAACATCGATGGCAGTGCCTTAGAAACATTAAGCTGTCGCAAGGCTTGGACCGTAAGTTGGTGCTAAGCAGTCAACACCGACGCTACTCCTAGCTGGCCTATAGTGCCGAAAGCGGCCCAAGAGAAAAGTCTTCCTATGTGGCTGCCTAAAGTTGTTGCGAGTTACGATAACCCATCTAATGCCTCACGGTTTGTCTTCTCACATCCGCCCATATGTCAACTTATAGAAAATAAACCAACGGAATGTAAATAAGACTGACGAACTAATTCTCCAAGCCCAAGGTGAATGATATATCCACCAGAAGAAGAACAACCACCCTGTCAACAACTGCGATACCCCCAGAGTCAAAGAAAAGCTTCCTCCTAATTCTCAGCCGCCTTGGTCGTAGTAACAAAACCCGCAGAAGCAATCTCAGTTGCAGGATCCTCTTCAGAGACCATGCGCCAGTTGCACGGAATCTCCCACCAGGTCGTCTTGTAGCATGTAGCAGCACAGCCATAAGCGCTCTCCGAGTCCTCAATCATACAGCGCTTTCCCTGGCCAGAGAATCTGAAATGCGAGCGTCTGTTGTCCCAGTCCATGCAGAACTCAATCATCGCTGGGACTGAAGTAGCCCTGCAGCCCTTCTCTGCATTGACCTTGTAGGTGCCGTAGTCTGTGCGGAACCATGCGTCGTCACTCCTACAAGTAAAGCCGCCACAGGTGGTGAATACTTCCATGCGGTCTGTGGATGCGGTAAGGGCTAGGGAGGCGAGATGACGGTGATGTCGAAACGCATATTGATGATGAACTTGGAGTCAAATAAAGAAGGGCAGAAGGATGATCTATAATCTTTGGTTTAGAGTTGAGTTGGTAGAGAATTAAAGTACTGTAAGACCTACCGTGATCTTTTACACGACTTAGGAGCAATAGTGGTGGAAGTCGAGATGAGTGAGGCGTTGCTGGAATGGATGATTTGAGCTTAAGGTGAGAAATTTACTACTAGTTATACTTAAAGAAACGTATATATTTACCTGGCCTATTATTTGTAAATTGGATATTAAGTATTAGCCCTAGTTGATGCCATGAAGCAAGATGTTGCTACTACAGACACAATGTTGGCTGAGCTCTGCGCGGAGCACGGAGAACTCCTGGACCTGGAGTATGAGATGCGTACTGAGAGAGGCATGGAGTGCCTCTTGACCGGAAAAGTGAAGCCTCAACGAGAGGACATGTCTGTGGATAAAACCATGACAGCCCCTGCTAACGAGCCTGGTACTCTTTTCATCACTGATCAAGACGTATACAGGATCACAATCAGGCCGTACATAAGTTCACGGACCCAAAGCTGATCAGCACGTTAGCGGGGCTAGACTTGGCTATCTCCCGCATCAATGGATATAGGGAAAGAATAGATGGTGAGGAAATCCGAGTTGATGATGATGCCAAGATTCTGTGTTACAAGAAGCAGTTCGCTGACAAGAGGCTCAGTATGTTGATCGAGAAGCGTGAATACCTGAAAAGCCAGAAGAAGTAGATAAAAATGTTTGGGCGCTGGGGGGGCAGACGCATAACAAGACGGGCCTTTTGTTATTTTTAGTTGTAAAGTAGAGTAGCTTGAGAAGCTTGCAATGATGGGTTGGGTGGGCAAAAACGAGTGAGTACAGCAACGCGAGGTTTCAGGTAGCTAAATGAAGTCTGTCACATAAATCTGAATTACGCGGGATATAAGTATAAGTTAGATATTAAAGACCTATAACTATGGTGTGATCTGTCGCTATAGTCCTAGATTTTAAAAGCTTCTAAGGCCTCATTTCTTCTTTAGTGCTTCGACTAACGAGGAAGAATCCTAATTTCCTCGAGTCAGTAAATCTTTTCCACTCTTTTCCCCCATTGCCACGGAATGTCCCAGGGATTTTTGACTTACTGCCCAGATACCATATGATTTAATCTTGGGATTTGGACCCTGCGCGCCTTCGAATTCAAGACGACCTATAAATTCGCACTCGACGTGTTGACCGTTTTTGAGATCCATCGCGACCCAAGCGATGAAGAGCAAGTCGCTTGCGTCCTGGTTGAATGAGTATACTCTCGAGACAACATGTCTCCGTGCACTGAACAAAGCCCATGCGTTGTCTCTGCTCTTACGGATCTCTTGTTGCAGTGTTCAGGTTAGCTGACAAGATAAGAAGGGTATAGAATTATTGTGTCGGCCACAGCCGTCCATGTACGTGAACACGAGAGCGACGTGGCACGGCTCCAAGTTGTAGGCTCGTACGTACCTTCAGTCCCAACGAA
This sequence comes from Fusarium lyarnte (nom. inval.), assembly GCA_014898885.1. Classification (NCBI taxonomy): domain Eukaryota; kingdom Fungi; phylum Ascomycota; class Sordariomycetes; order Hypocreales; family Nectriaceae; genus Fusarium; species Fusarium lyarnte (nom. inval.). The sequence continues at coordinate 20,058 of JAAVUB010000155.1, forward strand.
TACGTGGGCGCCAAATTGTGCACGGGCATCGGGTGCGAAGATTTGGTCGGCCAACGTGTCCCCCACGTTGGAGTCCTGGCTGTCGAGGAGCTGAAAGAAGCGATGGATCAAATCCTTGACGCTGTTTGGGACGGGGTGGTCCGGCCAGATTGTGCCTTTGCTGTAGTTGCCCATGTTGCACGCTTCTCAAGATGAATATGATTGCGAATAGTAGATCGTTGTTGGATTTCGCGTGCAGTAATAGTCCGGTGGACAGTCGTTAATAAGCGAGCCTTGTCCGAATCCCGCGGCGCCAGCATATCGGCGGTCCGGATTGAGTAGAGTGGCTGCCTATCAGAATCCTTCCGAGAGTGGAATCATCAACCGCAATTAGTTCGGGCTCCAATGTGGGATCGTCTACCCATTGGGGTGCTCCGGGTTGAGCGTCTTCCGGAGTCTTAAGCAACCCAATTCTAACAATGTATGGAGAACCTCTGTAGGCTCTGTTACATGATCATCTTGATATTATATACTAGTTTAGTTTCCATTCTTTGTTGGGACTATTTGACGGTAAACTGGGATTTATACCGTGGCCGTGGGGAGAAACTTCCCCTAAAGAAATACCATTGCTCTAGTAGTGGCGCGCTTTCCATCTCGCACTGATCTCGGAGGAGATTTGCCTCCGAAGCAGTAGGTCTACGAGGCAAGGTGTTTGGGAAAATATGGAGAGAGGTTTGTGAATGAGGGAAGTTTAATCCATTTACTTTATGTCATAGTTAAGAAATAGGACAGTGATAAATTGTATATATATCTTGATTTTGGTGGGCAAAATGCTAATAACATAGGCGCAAATCATCTACATAACACCGCCCACAATCTGCGTGCGATTGATAGTTAAAGCTTATCACTTGACCCAGGCGTATTGCTAGCTACAAATGCTTGTTCGGGTTTCTGAGACCCAAATAAGGCGACAACCTCATCCATTGTCCATTCCTGATGTACATGGCCTTCAGGAACGTTTGTGTTTGTGAAAGGTACACCCGTCTTGATGTGAGCAATCACCGCTTCGGCATTGTCATAAGCATACTTGCGTGCATCAGCATCGTAGAGCCATCCTGGCATTGGGAATCTCAGGAACTCGGGATTCTTCTTGACTTCATCCCAATCTGTCTGTTGCCAACGATGGCGGTTTTCCCATCCCAAGCGTTGAGTTAGACTGGTTCGCTCGTAGCTGAGAACATGATTGTTAGATAATCGTGCAAGGGGAACTGCAGGGAGGCTCTAATCTGCTTACCGCAGCTTCTCGGTCGCCCTCAAAGCGAGGGGTACGTCCTTGATTCCCGCCACATCTATCATGGCGGCGATGGTGGCTCCGTCCTCTGTTGCCTGCGCCGCTCCAGCGCCAGAGGATGGGATGTGAGGATGGGCAGCATCGCCAACTAAGCGAGAGTTAGTGAGGTCCACGATTATAGACATGGAGGGAGGGGACTTGCTGATTATCATTCGACCGTTGGGTGAAACCCAGGGTCGTGCAGGATCGCGCCACAAAAGAGTCCAGTCAATAAAGGTCTCTTCGGGTATATGGCTTACAAGAGCTGCGAGAACTGGATCCCAGCCATCAAGAAGCTGAACTGCTTGTGGGACACTACCCAGACTCTCCCAAGTCTCACCGCTGGTAGCCGTTTGCTAAGTCATGTGTCAGCCAAAGCTTCCAGCTGCACAGAAAAGAGCGCCATGTCATGAATGGCAGACTCACTCTATGGGTGAAGAGGCAGGTGCACTTGCGAAGCTTCCGGTTCGTTTGGACGATGATGTGGATCGACGACCCTACCCATAGCAAGAACAAATCTCTATCAGCTTCTACAAGATGCTTGGTCAAAGGATCATCCGCTAGGAGATCGAGGTCGAAGTAAGCTCGATACACGGCACCGCCGCTGGTCTTTGGAGCATCCGTCTTGCCGGTGACAAACTGTCGAGCCTTGCTGTGAACGCCATCAGCGCCGATGACAGCATCCGCCTTGAGCAGTTCACCGCCAACGCAGACACCAGCAGAATTTTCATCTTCAGTAAACTCGGTCACCCGGAACCCAAAACGAAACTTGACCCCAATTTCCACGGCATATTTGTAGATCAACTGCTGCACCAGACCCCTGCTGGGGAAGAGAACCGGAAACCCGCCGATGGTCGGGGGCAATGGGGCTTCCAGAATCGGCTCCCCTTTCCAGTTGAGATAGGTCATGCCAGGATACACAGGAGAGACATCGATCGCCTGCTGCAGCACGTCTCCCCAGCGTGACATCAATCTCGTGGAATATGAGGTCAATTGGAGTGTATCGCCTAGTCCAGCGTCAGACAGATCCTCGATTCTCGAACAATCAGGGGTTAGAAACCTTTCAAAGTCAAGGCCTTGGTAGCTTCGATCACCTCAACGTCATGACCATTCAGCCTGAGCTCTATTGCGGCGGCGAGGCCACCGTAGCCTGCACCGATTACAATAAAATGGCCCTTGGCGCCTTTTGAGACGTCATTTGGGATCGACGGCTCGTGGCTATCGTTGGTTGCCATTATTTTATGGTTGCGGTAGCTCTTGTAGCACTTGTATCAAAGAAGATAGGTATGGCAGGCAAAGGGAAGACCGTTTCAGTCTTCTGTAAGGGGTTGGGCAGAAGTTATTTCCAAGTCAGAACTCAGAAGACTGAGGTGATCAGGACAGTCAGCAAACCAAAGCTGATGAGGGACAAGAGCGTGACAGCTTATAGCATTTCTTGCCAAATCTTTTCATTGCAAAGTTCCCCGCAAAGCTCCCCGCGGTGGCGTTTTCGTCTTACCACGGCCCTTCGGAGGAGTGCGGGCCATTATCCTCCGGCAGCCCTGAACAGACAGACCGTTCCGCCCGCGGTGTCGTCTAGTTCGCAGTATTGATGTGGATTTACGTAAGCGTGTAGCACAAAGGTTACGAGACTGGAGAAAGCGTCTTGGACACAGTCAAGCATTCAGACGTACAGGATAGAGAAGACAGTGTGAAGATATGCTACCATACGGGCTGCTAGTGTGCTAGGTCTTGTAGTCGCTTCATCATCTCATGAGCCCAAGCTTCCTCCCTCTCACCTCCCGTTCCCATGCATAGGACCGGGCTGATGTGATTGTGGCCCTTTACTATCCAATATTCAACTTTCCCACCAGCTGCGTCCCAGATTTCCGCGAACTCCTTGCCAGATCTCCGCATGTATTCTGGATCAAACTCACTCACAGCCACCAGAATCGGTGGTCTCGTCTTGCTGATGTTGTCGACCGAAGAGTCAATAGCTCTCTGGGCAACCTCGGTCGGCGCGTACTCGTCCACCTTCTCTTCATCGCCGTAGTACGTGACTAGTATACTCTGCAAGAACGTGTCGACCATATCTTTGTAATACCACCTGAAAGGGCCGCCGACGGAGGCAGCCGCTTGCAGCTTGAGGTCGCCCTGGCCAGAGGTGAGCCGCTTGACGGATTCGTCATAAGCTGGCTCGAAGAGCCATGTCATGACGTGCGCTGCTCCGGCCGAGTTCCCCATGATGTAAACATCCCGGCGTTGCTTATCGGCGTTGCGCTTTTCGAGCCAGTCAAAGACCATGTCAATCTCGTCTCCTCCACTTGGATACTTGGCTCCGTGGTCGATGGTTCTGTAATCTATGATTATGGTCTCATAACCTAGCTTGTCTGCCATGAAAGATCCTACATTCGCATATGCAAGGCCCCCTTCAACCTCAGGGATAGTTCTATCTCCCGCCTTGAAGCCGCCACCATACACAAATATAAAGACCGGGCGTGGGCCGTCACCACTAGGATTCACGACAGAGTCACGTGGGGTGAATAAGTCGAGAAGATGTCGCTTGTGTGGTCCGTAGGGCAAGGTTTCTCGCTTTGTCGCGCGAATAGCACGCGCATTCTCGGGACGGTTCAGTATACCACTGAGTAATTCGTAAGACGGCCGAATGGTTGCGACAAGCTCGTCTCCAAAGGTGGGGATGATATCCATGGCAAAGTTTCACCAGAGGAATCTTTCAAAGAGTAGTTTAATTCTGTCGATTTCGGAATAGCCGTGGATGCTGGAAACGATTTAATTGTACGGATCAAAGACAACCTGAATGGTTTCTTTCTCATCAAGTGGCCATATCACTATGCTTGGTTCATCCTCCTACGCTCCGGAGAGGTTCGGAGCGGCCATTGTCTCCTCGGTCCGGTTTACTCGCCCCTGGATACTGCTTACTGCCTATTGGTATCGGCTGATGCTCCTGACCTTTTCCATCCATATTGCATTATTCGGCGTTCGGGTGTGTATAGTTGGTTCAACCGCAGTGGCTAAGGCCTCACTTTACGGCGACTGCGTGGCCTTTCTGTAACCATAATCCCCCACAGCCATATTCAACATAATTTAATGCTTTTTCACTGCTTATTAAATATTTAAAGGGTACCAGACGACCAACTTCGGAAATTGTCGCAAATACTATCGATATTCAGACAAGCACCAAGCCTACAGTCACGATGATCAAACAATTTGTTCCGACTCCCGCGGTTCCCTTGGAAGACGTCCCTGGATCGCTGCCACAGACACTTGTTCCCCCAGGGATTGACGCCGATGCGGTTCTGTCATCCGCCATTGAGAATCTGTCTTGTTTGAAAGAGGACCATCTCTGGAACGACGCTCTATGGCGAGACTTGTTGGCGTTTACTGGCATTTTCCGCACCTTTAATAGTTCCAAGACCATCACAGCAGCGTGGAACGAGCTCCAAGGACGCGTCCATCCTTCCTCTTTCAAGTACAATGGAGGTGCCCATGTGATGCAAGTAGAGTCGACTGGATGGATTGAAGGGAGCTTTCAGTTCGACGTTGGGGGAAGCCATCCCGGTAAAGCTTTCGGATTTATCCTTCTTGTCCCGATCGAAGACACGTGGAAGATCTGGATCCTCAGTACCATGCTGGAATCTGTCCATGGCCTGGGGAATCCCGACATAGCCCCTCCCCTACCCAGTAAGGGTATCAACGGTCTCAACGGTCTAGTAAGCTGCGAGAGCAGGGGAAACCCGCAAGGCGTCTCGGAAATAACCGAAGTGTTGATCGTTGGTGCGGGGCAGAACGGAATATGTGTAGCCGCCAGGCTCAAAGGCCTTGGGGTCAAAGCCGTCCTGATCGAATCAGAAGACGAGGTGGGCGGTAACTGGTCATCACGGTACGACTCAGTCACGTTACATACCGGCAAGTACTACGCCCATCTACCCTTTGAGACGACCTTTGCTGGCGACGAGTGGCCCTACTTCCTCCGGGGTGTAGATCTTGCCAAGGGATATCGCGAATATGTCAAGCGATATCAACTCGATGTGAGGACATCGACCACTGTTGAAAAAGCAAAGTGGCTCCAAGACTCTGGCTCTTGGTTCATTGAGACCGTTTGCAAAGGAAAGCGTACGTCTATCGGAGCCAAGCATATTGTCTTCGCCATGGGCGCTGGAGGACAGCAACCCAAGATGCCGCATATCCCGAACAGGGAGGCCTTCAACGGCATAAGTATCCATTCCAAGGAATACAAGTCAGCAAAGCAGTGGAAAGGCAAGAAGGGTGTCGTGGTCGGAACGGCCAATACAGGTATGAGACACTATCAATCTATCAGAGAGAGACGCTCCTTTCTAGAAAACTGACAGAGCGGCGTGCCAGGACACGATGTGGCAGTTGACATGGTCGAGGCTGGTCTCGCCTCAGTCCACATGGTCCAACGCAACCCTACACCGGTCATCCCGTGGCCGTGGTTTGGCGAGGCTCACAATCGTCTCTACCACCCCAAAGCGATAACCATCGAGTCCGACCGCCGCGAGTTGGGCCTTCCATTGTCGTTCAACCGGAATGTAGCGATGCTCATGGTCAAGAAGCTGTCGGCTGAACAGCCCGAGAAATTCGACGCACTTGAGCGGGCCGGCTTCAAGGTGGACCGGCTCCCCGACGCTCTGAAGATCCAGTATGAGCGCCAAGGTGGCCACTACCTTGACATGGGAGGGTCTCAAATGATCATTGACGGCAAGATCAATGTCAAGTCTGGGGGCATATCCAGCTTCGTGCCAGAGGGCCTCGAGTTCCAAGACGGGAGCATCCTGGAAGCAGACGTGATTGTATGGTGTACTGGATTTGAGAACGACATGCGCACCATGGTCTCGGACATTGTGGGCACAGAGATAGTTGAGAGAATCGAGCATCATTGGTATCTGGATAAGGAGGGTGAAATCAGGGGTGCTTTCAAACCCGTTGGCCGTAAGTCACCCTCAACACTAAGGCGGTACGTTTCTTTCACTCTGCTGACAACTACCCAGACCCAAGAATGTGGTATACCGGAGGTGGTGTCTGCATTGCGCGATTCTATTCGCGATTTCTAGCGCTTCAGATCAAGGCTGATCTTGCAGGTGTACCATTTGAGCCGTACAGAGAGACACCTGAAGCTGCATCCAAGATAGAAAACTCTACGTGTTGATTAAGAATCTATATTTAGACTAGAACTCTAGCTAATTACTTACTACTTGGCTCTGACATGGAAAGACATATTGAATAGATTCCAGATGCTGAATAGTCGTAACTTGGATGTAAAATATTACCGCCACCTACCCTGTAAACAACAGTTGGCGAATGTTGCCGATTGGTCTAGCTGCCCCCATCCGCTGATGAGCCCGAAAAGGAAATTATACTCCCCCTCCAACCCACCCAACACCAGCAGCCAGACCCCACCGGCGGCTGGCTTTAGTGCGTCACGGACTACAAGTCTTTTCCGCGTCCCGAGATACAGTGCAATGCAAATACCGCCCGCGCCGGCGTCAAACAAATGAACCCCGCTCCGGGAACCTGCTGACGATGCCTACATTAGTTCTGCCCAGTCGGGGCCAACAGCCTTCGCCCCGTAGTTCTGTTGTGCCCGTGTCCCGGCACACCAGGGTAGCTAGCTATGTTCTCTCCGATAAAACACGATATGGAGCCATTGACCTACACGCCGTCGAGGCAAACTTGTGAGCTTGATGACCAAACTATCCCAGATTAACATCTCATCTTTTACAACTACCCCACGGTATTCCAGCCCCATTCAACGATGAGTACTGCCACAGAAAAGGGGGCCAATATCCCGCCCGTCCAGATAAACCCCACCAAGTTCAAAGACCATGTTGTCGTCGTCACCGGAGCGGCCCAGGGGATCGCGAAAACGACAGCAACACTCTTCGCGCGACAAGGAGCAACTGTGGTCCTCGTTGACGTGCAAGAGACGCTTGTGAAGAGCACTACAGCCGACATCAAACAACAGGGAGGGCAGGCCGTGTTCAGAGTCGCCGACATCGCATCCGAAGAAGCGTGCATTCAGCTGGTACAGTCCGTCATGGACGAGTTTGGCAAGATCGACGTGCTGGTACAGCTTGCAGCCATTGCCACCCACAAACCCATTCTGGACTTGACCAAGAGCGACTTCATCAGGACCATGGAGGTCAACGTCTACTCATGCTTCTACCTCGCGCGTACGGTGCTGCCACATATGCGCAAGGCCGGCTACGGGAGGCTTGTCCAGACGTCCAGCTCGACAACGCAGCACGTGTTCGTGGGCCTTAACGCATACCTTGCCAGCAAGGGTGCCATCATGTCCATGACGCGCTCGCTCGCCCTCGAGGCTGGCCCTGGTATCACATCCAACGTCGTCATGCCAGGCTTTGTCGAGACCCCCATGGCCCTGCAGGGCGACGCTAGCACGCGTGAGACGGTGGGGGCGGCGTCCATCTTCGAATACCACGTTGACCATCAGTGCGTCAAGCGTCGAGGACAGCCCGAGGACGTAGCACACGCTATTTGCTTTCTTGCTAGCCCAGAGGCTTCTTTTGTCACTGGCCAGATCTTGGATGTAAGTGGTGGCTTCACGTTCCATTGAGAAGAATATGGCAGCTACCCATAGCCCTGAATAGCTGAGGTATTAGTGTTGACCATGTTACCATTGTCTTGTTATACATAATGCAGTGAAGCAAATCAATTCACCCTTCTGATACATGACCTCTCTACTGGTCATGAACTGGCCGCGAAGCCAAGTAGTAGTCTATGGCTCAAATAATATACTCTTGCTCGTGCCATTCGAGCCCCTATATTCTTTCACTTCCCATACAAGGGAGCCTACTGTCCCTACCATCATGACCTCTTTCAATGAATAATAAATTACTCCTTCAACCTTCAAGCATGGTTTAGGGTCGTCCACGGCGATGCTACGGCCGACAAGCTGCAAGCTGTAAATCTGCATAAGATCTGGTCGCATACTCATGCAAAGCCTTTAGGAATACCATTTGTAGATCCCAAGTGCTCGCGCCTTTGAATACGATTAAACATGCGAATGCCACCTGCCTACTCAAAGGAACGTTTGCTTGCTCGGGAGGTAAGTCGACCTCTTTGACGGTTGATTCTATCGACGATATAGTCTGGCTCTCGTGCTCGGTCCACGTAATTGCTGGAATCCCTTCCATTGACTCGAGCCATTTGATGAGATAAAGCACCGACTGGAAAGTGTTGAGGATGTAATGTAGAGTTCCAGAGCCGCTGGTATGGGCCGCTCCGAATTTCAAAAGCACCGCGAATGATTGTGTAGCAGACAAGGCAGCTTTGCCGGATTCGATGGAGCGTTCGATAGGAAAACCGGCGGCTATAGCTTGGCTGATCTTGCTCGCATCGTGAGTCTTGCAGGCGGCGAGACACTTCCCCATGCTGGCACATAAATGGATTCTCGCCACTCGGAGCAGGGAGTGGAAGTTATATGCTAGGCTTGCTCTGGCGTTGTGTGGCGACATTGTTGATTCGGAGCCAACATTCGCAGCCGACTCTAGTCTGTCAAGGGCATTTCGGAAAGGGCCAGCATCTAAAGGTCGATTTCTGTCCCAGCTGCCTTGACGCCAGTACCAGATCTTCTGCAGCAACATGTGCAAGATGATAATGGCTGTGAACGGGCTATCAGGAATGGGGGTTGGGGTCGACGAATTGAGGAAGCCATCGACTGCATCTCTCAGCGAGCTCCTTGCTGTTGGCCTTCGATTCCTGGCCCAGTCCTGGGCGCTGGCTGCGGTCCACTCTGCTTCGGCACATGGGAGGGACAGTTGGACACCAGAGTATCGAATCGGCGGTGGTGCGTCCAGGACGGTGGTGACAAGGCTCAGGAAGTAGAGGACGGAATACCTAGTACTACAGCCTGATTTTCAGTCGCCATCCGCCTACTTTAGGAACACACTTACCGGATCATTGTCTCCCTCTCCGCCCATTTCTCCCACGAGGTTTCTGGGTCCATGTGGCCTTCGTCTAAGTTCGTCTCGAGACATGAGAGCTGCACCAGATTGAGAAGCGAGCTGTGGAGTTTTGGAGATAGTGCATACCTCGGCGAGTAGAACATTGTCTAGCATAGCTTCGCGGCAAGCGTCTGCGGGTCCATTCCAGAGGCTGAACCCGGTGACCATCAGAAGTGCCAGTATCACAGAAGGTGGCTGTTCCATCCGCAAGCCGTCGGGGGTCCGTATCTGCGGAGCCATGGTCAGTGACCTAAGTCCACTAAGTATACCTTGTTCCATGATAAGTACCTGAGCCAGGGTCACCTTTCGGGCAACCTTGTGTAAGTCCAGGGCAAGCTCGGCTTTACGTAGATATCGGGCGCCGCACGCACCCATTGCAAGCAGAATACAGGGATCTGCGTCCTCTGCGCTCCATGTAGGGACGTGCACGCACGGGGTCACTACAAACAGCGAGTCGAAACATGCAGCAATGCATCGTTCCAGCGTCAGACACGACGGGAAGGCTATATCTTTTCCTGAGCACGCCTGCATTTCATCGTTCGGTTAACAGGGAGCGACGGATGAGCACCGAAAACATACCGTGTGGGCCAAATCTATCATCTGCAATCGCTTGGCCTCTGATATTTGAAAAGTCCCCAGAGTCGCATCTCTAGACTCACCGCCTGTCTTGGTGGCTGTCACAGAACCCGGCTGAGGAGATGTTTCCCATTGAGGATTCGACACCGGAGGCGAAGGAGGCCCGTTCACCTGAAAGCTCAATGGACTGGTACCGTTATAGACATTGGAGATGAAGGTACCGATATCGACATCACTGATGCCAGGCAGGACATTAGGTATCAGGTGGCCTTGAGAGTTCAGAGACCCAAAGTCGTGCATATCAGAACCCCATTCAAAGACAGGATCGAAACTGAAATCATTCGTTCTGTCGGAAGAGCCACCCTCATCACAGAGCTGCCCGCTTACCCCGCTGCTATCCGTGGCTATAGTTGCGCATTCAACGCCAGAGTGTTGCCGACGGACATGGCGCTTGAGGAGGTCCTTTCGGCAGAATGCGAAGCCGCAAAGGCTGCACTGAAAGGGCTTCTCGCCTCGATCTAAGCACCGCGACTCAGCATCAAAGACCTGGACGGGATGGCAGACGTACGTGAGCGCTCATGGCGCGTGAGATGCTCTGTCCGGGTAAAGACCTGTCCACAAATGCTGCAGCTGCGCCTGTCGTGATTGTTTTGTCCAGATCTGAATTTGGACGTGTACGAGTCCAGGGTTGGATTCTTCATGATGTTTCTCTGTTTGCCGGCCATGGCAAACGTACGCAGGACCTGTTTGCGGTAGCGATTTGTTGCACGGTCAAGGTTCTTATGTTACGGGGAGATCAAGGGCTGCGGGGTATATTACTAGTCCGGCGGTGTCATGTTTGTGGGGAAGATCCATGCTTGCATAATAAGCTAGAGAGTTCCAAGCCCGAGATTTATAAACCGTCCGCGCGGGGTACGGACAATGACCAGAGAGCGAACAAATAGACTAGCTCGGCCACAGGGATGCGGTCCATACGCCAAATGCCGGGTTTGTATGGACCCCGAGGGCAGCACTTGTCAAGAATTCTCCACCACACGATTTTAACTGCTATGTACACTCAGTCTTCCATCGTGGGCACCGCATATTGGACAAACACATTATTTTGCGCCTCTTCAAATTCCCTCAGTATTGTCTCCCTTCTCCGCTCAGACCGGACCTTGATGCAGGCCTGAAACGGTTTGGCCATGACGATAGTGCCGTCGGTGTAGCCTGTCATCGGATCAAGGTTCATTTCCACAGGGCGTCCTTGCTCATCCTTGGGAGCAGAAATGTCAAAGGCCCAGAGCATCTTGGAAAAGGTAGTGAACAATGATCTCTCAGCAATCTGCATCCCTGCGCAAATCCGACGCCCAAAGCCGTACACATAATGGTCTCGTTTGTTTTCGTCTGCAATGTTAGCATAGCCCTGCGCTAGCTTTGTCATTCCCTCGTAGTGGTCGGGGTTGAACTCGCCAGGACGTTCAAACTTGTTCGCGTCTGAATGAAGTCCGGTGATGTTGGCGATGATGGTGGCTCCCTCGGGTACAAGTTTCCCGTCGATCCAAATATCTAAGGGAAAGGTAACTCAGTGAACTGGCGAAGTCAAAGGAGCCGGGTTCCATTACCTTTGAGTGCTTTATGAGGGAATGCAATAGGTGTAGCTGGGCGGAGGCGCTGTGTCTCTTTTATGAGTTGGTTGATATATGGCAACTTGGCGAAGTCGTCCCAAACCGGAGTCCGGTCTTGGCCAACTACCATGTCGATCTCGGCGTGAGCTCTCTTGAGAATTTCTGGATAGGCACAGAGCATCTGGATCAGTGTAATCAGGACCGAAGAAGTGGTGTCGGTCCCTGCGTCCAGAACAGATCCTGTCAAGTACATGAGCTCATGGAACGAGAACTCGTACTCCTTATTGTCGAGACATCTGTCGGCAAAAGTGTCTTGCGGGCCTTTGGCTTTCCGGCGCTCCACGACCGCTTCGAGAATAGACGTATATAGCTTATCGCTTGCCTTTTGCAAGTCCGTACATAGGGTAACCCAATTACCCAAGAACCGTTCGGGCACGAGTTTGAGGATCGGGAAAATATCGACTGGTGGTAATCTTCCTGGAACGATGAGAGAGGCGGTTTGTGAGGTGATTTTGGTGATTGCTACCAAATGAGGAGTGTCATGGCTTGGAGTTCGTATGCCGTAGGCTAGATAGGTCAGTGCCGTGCTCACTTCGTGAGCCATACCCACATAGGAATGGATGAGGCACTCACTTGCGCTCATTGTGAAACTATTAGCGTATCTGTGGGCATGATGAGGAAAGTTATCCGGATCTACCATAACGTCTCGGATCAGCTGGGTTGCTTCGGCGTTGATAATACGCAGGTGACTTCTGTCGATGGCGGGTTCTCCAAAGTATTGATGCAGTAACTTTTTGGAAACGCGATACATGGGAGCGTCCGGTTGCTGGATAGTGATGAAATGGCCTCTGAAAACGAGCTTCTCAAGAGCGTAGGAAGGGGGTCTGCCTGCGGTGACAGCGCTTCGTCTCTCCAAGATTTCCTTGACGAGTCTTCGACTCGAGAGAACAACAGTTGTCGTCGACCCGATTTTGATCGAGTACATTTCGCCATATTGCTTGGCCCACTCGGCGAACTTGATGTAAGCTTTGCGAGTGGGCATCTGATGCAGATTCCCAATTATAGGTAACGTCGGGGGCCCTGGATTACAATGTCAGATTGACTTCGCAGTGAGGAAAGACATTATTGACGCACCATGAGGCAAATTCTTCCCTCGCCTACCTGGGATCGTCAATACGTAGAGAGCGGAAGCTCCGAAAAGGAGCCAGAGCGTGAGCGAGACGTTAATGTAATCAGCCATTGTGTTTATCGCTTCTGAGAATGTTCCTCAAATACATAGAGAAACGATTTCGCACCTTTTATTCGTCGGCATGCAACTATGGAATGATGGCCAGATAAACATCTGACCTCACTCCGCAAAGCACAGAAAATCGGCCCGCGGAGGAAGTGATGGCCGCCACCGGATCTAGATAGTGGCACTGAGACCCGCGTTTAGTGGAACGGGCAAGGCCAGGCATTTGCTCGCAGTCTCAATCGGAGCCCCCACCCTGTAGATCTCTACAACGTCGAGCCCAACTCTATAGGCAGCTGGGGGTTCTTACAGGTGTCTACCTGATAAGGCTACAAAAGCCGGGGGATCTCAGAGTGTCGGCCCGGGAGTCGGGAGCGACAAAGTCCCGAGAGGAAAGCCAGGTTTCTTATAACATGGAGACCTGGAAGGACTGCGACAGAATACAAAGGAACAAACAAGCAAACGGCACAGAAGGTACAGAAATATTTACGACCAGCATGGACTCAACTTGTGCAGTCGATTTCGACAAGACCGGCGTCAAGGTGCTGAGCCCATCCACCCTGGCACACGTAGTCCTTCGTACTGGTCAGTTCAAGAAAATGACCGACTTTTACGTGACCTTTCTGGGCGGCCATGTCACCGTTGGCAATGAATTTCTCAGTTTCATAACATATGACCAAGAACACCATCGTATCGCATTGATCGGAGACCCCAATACGGTTGGCAGAGGGAGGAACACTACTGGGCTGGAACACATTGCCTTTACGTTTCCCACCTTATCAGCGCTGTTGCTTGCCTACCGACAGCGTAAGTCGCATGGTATTTCACCTGCCTGGTGTGTCAACCACGGCCCTACCACGTCTATCTACTACAAGGATCCCGATGGCAACATGCTGGAAACCCAAGTCGACAACTTCGATACAGTCGAGGCAGCTTCTGAGTTCATGAATGGCAAGGAGTTTATAGAGAATCCCATCGGCACTGATTTCGATCCGGAGGATATGATTCAGGAAATCAAGCATGGCAGACCAGAGAGTGAGCTGAAGAAGAGGGTGGAGATTGGTCCCAGGGAGCTCCCCGACTTTGACGCTATGTAGCCGAATGCGGGGTCATGGTGGCTTCCCCGTGGGGCCCCATGGACCATGTACATAGTCTCCAGTGTTAGTCATGGGTCCGGAGGGGTCAAGAATTTCCCTTTCCGTACATAGCACGTAGCTTAGTCTGTGCCTAGGACCCAGAGATTTGGCATTCCAGCCTCCGTCCTGGACCACTACTGCATGTATTGGCGACAGCCCTTGTTAGCTTGGATAGTTCAACGCCTCGCCCCTCCTTGACAAGGCGGAGAAGAAACACTTCCTAATGTAGACACCACTGCTACTGATTGTGATCAATACCTGTCAAAGAAAATTACTGCACTCATATTCTTTTCACTCTGACTCCTCCACGGCAAAACAGTATTTCCACGTCTGTCTCACTGCCATGACTCTATCACGACCCCTGCCCAAGTGCGTCGTCGCGTGTAGATTCTGTCGAGACAAAAAGGTCAAGTGTACGTCCAGGTCAAAATCGTCAAAGCGATCGATCGCCCGGCTAATTCAGTTCCAGGCTCCGGAACGAACCCCTGCGCAAATTGCGTTGTAAGATGAATTGCTCACCGTTGGATGTTTGATACTGATTCAGGCGAAACAGACTCACCAGCAGCCTTGTAAATATCCCGACAAAACTGCGAGGACCAGGCGACAGCGAGCCCCGCGACGCTCGCTCGCGGCACGGTTGGCTTCTGTTGAGCTTTTGCTGACGCAAAATGCCCAAAAGCCATGGTCGTCTTCGCAAGTCCAAGAACAGCAACCTCCTCCCATTCAGACCCCGCCATTTTCACACACTAGCGAGACTATTCCAGAAGCCATGGCAGAATCCACTGTTTGTGTAGCAGAACCAGGCAATACCCCTAGTCCTGCTGAAGGCGTCGCTTTGGGACAAGAAGCGACCGATTCCCCTGGTTTGACTGAAGATAGAGGTTCGGAAAGTTCTGATAGACAGCTGGTAGTGCAAGGCAGGGCCACTGAGGAGCCATCTCTTCCGCCTCAAGACACGCCCCTTGAGACGATTCACGCGACCTCCCAGAACTTTTCAGTTGCCGACCATGACCCAATCAATCTGGACTGGCCTTTGGTGGAGCCAGTGATGGAATCTCCTCTTAGAGCCGACCAGGACCAGGAACACAAGGCGAGTTGATGTGCTCTCCAATGTCCAGGCTGAACTGACCAGTTGCTCAGGAGGCCGAGGAAGACGACCACCGGGGGATTATGTATGAGGTGGTTTCCCCAGGAGTTCTTTCTATTTGTTCCTCGGCATGCTCAGATTGGATTTGCAATAGACTGGGTAGTCAGGACTTTCATGCGCGAGCCCGCAACTTCTCCGCAACCATGACCAGACGTCTGAGATTAGGTCGGCGGCTTGGAGGGGAGCGAGCAGGTGATCCAGACTATGAAACAGCAATGAAATGGACTCAAGGTATTGACGGCCCGATTCGTAACCCCATTCTCCCGAAGAGCCTAGACTAATGTCTGCTTGAACAGCGTTCTTTGAGGAGAGCATTGAGCACGCCTGGGGGCTGGTGCCACGCCGGGCCTTTGAGATGCGTCTTGAGCAGCATTACAAGCATCCTTGTCCCCAGATATACGATCAGAATGTCAGTTGGTATGCTCTCCGCAATATAGTTTTTGCCATAGGTGCTCGGCTCGCTCTATCTCCGACACGTCTTGTCCCGAGTTTGATGGATGCTCAAAAGCAATCTTGGCCGTTCTTCGAGAATGCGTTTTCCGTCCAAGTCGATCTCATGTATATGCCCTCAGGCATTATCAATATTGAGATATTTCTGTTAATGGTGGGTTCACTAGTGTTGAGTTGCCGTCGCCGTGCGCTAAAAGAAATAACATGGCAGATGTTCTATTGCGAGGGTATCACGAGTCCAAAGCTTTCTTACATGCTACTGGGATGCGCTACGAGATTGGCGCAGGGCAAGGGACTTCACCTGATGCCAGCTACTCATACGCATGTTTCGGAATCCGAGGATACTTCCAGAAAGTACCTGTGGTGGGTAATATATGTCTATGATAAAACCACTTCGTTGATCACAGCGCGGCCATCGGTAAGTCAATGAGTGTTATGACTTGGGCTTCCTGCAACGCTAATAACGTCAGATGATCTCCGACAAGGATATAACCGTTGGACTACCAACAATGGCACGCTCGGACACTGCCAATGATCTAGCTTTGTTCGTGAACACTGTTAAGCTAGCTCAGATAGTTTCTGTCATTGTAAAAAAGCTGGTCGGTCCCAGCGTAAGAAGAAAGTCGTACAGTAAGCTTGCGGAAGTCACTGCCAGCTTGGAGAGCGACTTGCAGCTCTGGCAAGCTGGAGCGAGAATCGAAGACGACGAGATTCCGTCCTCGGGATCGCAGTCAAATCACTCCCGAGTGAAATCGACAATGAGACTGGAGTTGAAGCTCTGTTTCTATTGTGCGGTATGTGCACTGCACGGTACTTCACGCCAGCCATGGGAGATTCCCCTGGAACAGGAAGCAGAATATCTCACACACGTTCAGGCGACATGGCCCAGGATTGCCGAAGCGTCTCGCTCGCTCATAACCCTATGTGAACCATGTCAGATCAATGCCGCCACTCCAGCGAGGTAAAGTTAGCCCTAGGTTATTGGAGTCGTTACGATTAGCCTACTAACTAGTTCCAAATCAACAGGTTGGCAATTTACTATCCACTCGTGGCGGTTATCAATCTGTTCATCAACGTCCTCGAGAATCCGACTGCGCAATCCGCAACAGCTGACGTCAACCTCATAGATATGATGACAGGGACCTTTGCTCGACTGGAATATGCCACCAGTGGGTATCTGAATATTACTTTCCCCCGAGAGTTGGCCGACTTTGCGCGAGGTCTTCTGTCGAGAGTCAGACACTCTCCGCCGGATACTAGCCTCTCGTCATGTCTGCCAATTGACCTAGAGATGTCTCTTGCTGAATACAACTTCAACATTCCACTGGACCAGGTATGCTCAACCAAGGCTCCTTTCTATTCCCTTCATGATTGGCTGCTTGAAAGAACCATCTGTTAACTTTGTGTTTGGATGTTCGATTACTAAATCTAGATCCTACGTTTGTGGATTGTAATAGGCGAGCGTTTACGGATACCACACTTCTTCGAGGTATAAACTGTAAAATACTCGACGACGATCTCCAGTCTATTTAATATAGTTTAAAGCCATATTTGTGCCGGTTTCATGGATGTGTAGTATACCTTCAATAAGATAGAAAACAGCATAAATCTTGCTGAACAAAAGATATATTTTGCGACTGTGACGAGTACGGTAATAAGACCACCACCGCAGTATCAAACTACTATTGATTCTTAGAGACAGATATACCGTTGGTGTCGGGACTGAGCTTCCTGTTGGCGGGCAAAACGAGGAAGTATAATCTCATCACCAGTCGGTTCACTCTTGAAATGCCCCTGTTGTAGTGACCAGCGACGAGTTGAAATGTATAAGCAGACGTAACAGAGGCATCTTATACCCTTTAACAGCAGGCAATAAAATTATCTTCTAGGTTCTTATGATAACTATCAACTTTATATTATAGCAGTTAGCTAAATATATGTCTAAGTTACGAACCTGATGTGCTATCTATACTCAAGCCTTTTGGCCAAGATCTTACAAGACTACAGAGATCCTAGTAGCGGTGAGTGATACTAGGAGGACAGAGAGAATTAGGCCGTGCCCAGGATCTAATAATAGACATAGGTAAGTCGGGTACTGAGAGGCATCGTACCTATTTGCATTTGCAGGGCATGTAGAACGGATGGTGCATAGTTCAATTACGGGTGATGCTCCTACATACAGAATAGCGAGTACTTGGACCATGTGTAATAGTGAAGCCGAAATTCGCCAACTCGGTTATTCCCCAGATTTTCCAACTCGGCTACACCCCAGATCCCGGAGCCGAAACGAGGCGTTTTAAAAAACCAATCGGTAGAATCGGGGGCTGCCCTTTCAAAGCCTCGATCAGTTGCAGTGCCTATAATCCTCACTAGATTCTCGGAGGACACGCGCAGTCACGTCCGGGGAGGGGCACAAGAACTTCTGTTCTCAGTCTAGTTGTCGCGGCCGGAGAGTTGACAAACTGACTAGTGGCCGGAAGTGTGTGTTTTGAGAGGTATCAAGAGTTGGAGATCTCCCCCAGGTTCCCCAGACTTTCTGCTTTCTATATAAGACTGAACTCGAGACTTACGAGGGACTACTAAGGTGTACCTTGGCATTTTAGTTGCTCCGCCTATTTAAAAACTATGAAGCAAGAAAGCGCCACCGCTGTTCATCTGGAGGACAAGTCCGCGCAGCTGGACGAGCAGTTCGATGTTGTCGACAAAAGGGCTATAGGAGGCAATGATGTCTCGGACCTCCCGCCGAGATACTTTGTGAGTTGGCAGCTCATCGGCAGCTCTGTTGTAGGTTCCTAGCCAAGGATCGAACGATGGCAGACTCTGAAAACTAATCGCGGCTACCAAGGCCTTCGCGCTAGGTGTTGGGGTGCAGCTGGGCTCTCTGACCATGATTAGCAATGCGCTCTATGCGTACATTAACCCCAATCTAGGTACGTCCTCCAGTAGACTTCTATCGGAATGCTGATGTCCAATGTATTGACCGAGACAGGGCCGAGCCCCAATTCACTCTGGATCACCACGGCGATATCTCTGACTCAGAGTGTTGCTTTGCCGTTGTACGGTCGACTTTCGGATATATTCGGTAGACGGTGGTTCTTCATTGGTGGGAATATCTTGGTCCTTGTTGCGATGTTGCTAGGTGCCCAAGCCAAGAGTGTCAACATGGCAATTGCAGCGGTTAGTACCATGGAGATCCTCGCCATGCAAGCTCTGAGCTGACGGTTATGTTTTGAAGAGTGCCATCAGCGGCTTCGGGGGAGCTGCTCAGGTTCTTGGCGCTATCATTCCCGGAGAACTCTTTCCCAATAAATATCGATATCTGGTCTGGATGGTTGCAAGTACTGGGCTATTCCCGCTCGTGGCATTGGCACCTGGAATCTGTACGTGCTCTCCGTTCTCAGGAAATCAACACATACTGACTTGTAAATCCACGCAACTAGCTAGAGAATTATGCATGACCGGCCCAAGCGGTTGGCGCTGGATCTATCGCATATTTGCCATCGTCACTGGCATCAGCACAATTCTTCTGCTCTTTTGTTACCATCCCCCAAGTTTCGAAATACTTCACAGATCTGGCACCAGGCGTGAAGCAATGAAGCATATGGACTGGATCTCCATGCTCATCTACTCTGCCAGTGCATCATCACTGGTACTGGGGCTGACATGGGGGAGTGGAGTCTACTGTGCGTATGCCCGTCCCCTCAGTGCATCGGAGGTCTAACAAGACTCTAGCTTGGAGCTCGGCCAAGGTGATAGTGCCAACAGTGATGGGTCTCTTGGGATTCGTCATGATGGCCGTTTGGGGTATGACACCCAAGTAGATTACTAACGGAGAGCGATCACTAAAAGCTTATAGGCATTTTCACGAACCAAAGGCACCCCTACATTTCAGGACGCCTGATTAGGAATAAGAACTGGACTATACTCACGTTCATTGCAGGAGCTGGTGCGGTCCCCTATTTCGCTCTCAATATTCTACTGCCCCAGCAGCTGATCCTAGTGCTCCACGTGTCACCTTCTGCCGCAGGATGGGCGTCGGTAAGTCCATCATAGCTGGACGTTCATCAAGTAGCTGACCCTCTTCAAGTGTATTCTATCTGGAGGTATCGTTCTCGGAGCTCTTATCCAGGGAATCCTCCCTCCCCATCGGATGCAGAAGCTTGGAATCACGATCAAGATGGAATTGGTCGCCTGCTGTATCATCTTCACAGCTTTCATGGGTGCAATGGCTGATCCAAACTTGACGCTTGCTAAAGCAACCATCTTCGGCATGATAGCATTGACGTCTCAAGGGATATTCGAGTCGCGATGTGTCGCTGCTGCCTCGCTCGAGGTTGATCAGAAGGACGTTGGACAATCAAACGGAGCGCAGATGAGTTTCCGCACCATGATCACGGCTGTTGCGAGTGGGTGCTTCATTTCCAAGACATTACCTTACAGAATCTTGATCGCTAACACCAACAGGCGCTATATTTGTCACTACGGTATGTTTGTCAAACTGGCATTCAACGACTGTCTAACAACTGCATCCAGCTTAACAACACGCTCACTAAGAATGTGAGCAAATACGTGGTTCCGGCAATAGCCAAGACGGGTGAATCTCCAGCCATCACCGAGGCGCTGACTCTGGCTATTGCAAGCGGCAACACAACTGCAATCGCTGAGATCCATGCTTCACCAGCTGCCATTCAAGCAGGCAGTGCAGCAATGCAGCTTGCCCTGGTCAAGTCCTATCAATTATTGTACTACATTGGCTTGGCCTTCGGACTCGCCATCACCATCTCGGCGTTGTTCCTCAGCTCTCAGCTTATCCAAAGTAGGCTTACTTCCGAGATCCCACGGCGCCTGCAAGATATCGGTAAGGAGCATCAGTCGGACTCGGAAGTTGCGTCTCCCCCTTCGCATAACGAGAAGTAGTTGTGCCAAGAAGCAGAGCTTGGTCCTGTTGTAGCTGCTCGCCGAATCAATAGTGGACTTAGGTACTGGGGAGGGATGGAATGCGTTGGGCTTTCGGATCCGGCTTGATTTTTGTGGAGGGGCTACATGATACAGCATGGCTTCTCAGCATTACGGGTTCGACGAAGCCAAGACTGAGGACAAATCGAAATCGTTGGTAGATGATCAGATGACTAATAGAATTTACTGGTCTGTTGGTAAACCGTATCTGTTGTATGATGGCCGATCTTTGGACGTTGGCTTGATGAATTACCTTTTTGAAGATGTTCCGAAGCTCATCTAACGAGTCAAGGGTTCGTGAGGATTGACTAGAGGGGAGCTTCGGCGGTGTAATGCTAAGCATCGGAGGCCAGACTTAAACATGCATGGCAGGGCCATGGATTGAACTAGTGTAGCCAAGAGAAACATTGTCATTCACGGGGAATTAAACGACTTTACTTGTATGATGTAGAGTTTCTGATCGTTTTACTAAGACTAAATGCTATCTCTAACAGCTGTTAATAGCTCCGAGGCAAGTCCAGTACCCTCTCACCAATATAGTTCAAGATCATCTCCCGGCTGATAGGTGCAATCCTGGGCACCAGACACTCTCTGAACCACCTTTCCACATCATACTCCATAGCATAACCCATTCCCCCATGCGTCAGAACTGCTCTCTCGCAGGCCGTAAAGGCAGCCTCTGCCGCTAGGTATTTGGCGCTATTTGCTGCGACCCCAATATCTTCCTGTCTCACTGATCCGGAGGGATCCGTTCTGCTCTGGTCGTAGAGTCTGGCAGCATGGTATGTTGCTAGCTTTGCAGCTTCGAGCCTCATGAACGCATCCGCCAATGGATGGGCAATAGCCTGATTCTGGCCGATCGGGCGCTGGAAGACAATGCGCTCTCTGGCATAGTCACTAGCCTTCTTCAGAGCAGCATAACCTAGTCCTAAAGCTTCTCCAGCAAGCAGGCATCGCTCAGCATTCATGCCATGCAATATAGACCTAAAGCCCTTGCCCTCCTCGCCAATAAGGCAATCTGCAGAGATCTGGTAGTTATCAAAAAAGACCTCATTAGCATCAACAGCGCGTCCACCCATCTTCTTGATTTTACGGAGGTCAAGACCGGGCTTCTCACGGTCACCGATGTCAATACAGAATAATGAAAGCCCTTCAGTCGGTTTCTTGACCTCCTCTAATGGGGTTGTACGTGCAAGGAGGATCATCTTGGACGCAACCTGGGCACAGGTGATCCAGATCTTCTGTCCAGTCACGCTGTAGGAGGACCCATCGGAGCTCCTCTTGGCAGTAGTTGCAAGCCGAAGAGTATCGAGCCCAGCATTCGGCTCAGTTACACCGAAGCAAACGCGTGTGTCTCCAGAAACGATCTTGGGCACTATTGTCTCAAGTTGTTCCCGTGAGCCGAACCTGGCCAGCGGTTGCGTGGCGTACACATTTGCATGGATGGACTGTGCACCAGCCATACCTACTTCAGAATTAGGGGTTGTAACCGTCATGATAGTGCACCACTCATACCTGCTCCCGACTCTGCAATCGTTTGCATCATAATAGTCGCCTCCGAGATACCAAGCCCAGAGCCGCCCAGGCTCTCCGGAAGCGCAATGCCTAGCCATCCAGACTTTGCGAGGGCAAGGTGGAACTCTTTGGGGTCTTTTTCCTCTTGATCGCGTTCTTGCCAATATGTATTTGGGAACTCTTGGCAGACCTGGCTTACGGCCTCGCGAACCATGAGTTGATTCTCGCTGAAACCGACCATGCTCATCATCTGCTGTGCTCTAGTCGTAGACAGGTTACGTCTTCTCAATTGCTGCATGAAGGATAGCTTCATGCTAGCTAGCTGGCCTGCGCGTCGCAGGCATGATGCGCTGTGAAGTGACATGGTTGTCTATGAGATCGCCGGCAACAGGTCCGTTATCCAAAGCTATCAGTTTATTAGGTAAAGTGCTTTGAGTGAGAGCAGATTTAAAACAAATGACATGAGATCCAATTATCCAGAGTTGTTGCTCACTTCTCTGTGGCGATTTAAGCTCTCAGCCACTGCATTGACGCTATGATGGCAAAGTTGACTGCATATAGCCGAATCTAGGACTAGACTTGGATCATATTGCCGAATAGCCTCTGGGCCCTCCACTGTCACGGCTACTGCTCTTTTCTACCCTATTGAGATCAAACCTCCTGCTTCTCTGATCCCAAGTATTGCCGAGGCCGGCTATATGCGATTTCTGGTCTTTGGCCGGCCCTTTAACCGAATAACCAACCGATTACATATGATACCCCGCCATCGTGAAAGCTGGGCCAGTCAAGTCTGGTAACCGAGCGACTCAGCAAGTACATTCTTTTAGCCCCAAAGTCCTTCAAGCGAACTCATGCCAATTCCGCAGGCGAGTATGTCTCTCCGCTTATTCCCCCGAGCAGCGGCGCTTCAGCTCCGAAGATGCCCTCGCATACCTCAGAGTCCCTGGTCTACCACCGTCGCTCACGTACACTGTCGACCAATATCTCATCAAAGTTCAGAGACTGGACAGCCTGTTGCAACTACGAAGCTGAGGCCCCTCGATGGCATCACAGTAGTCTCCCTCGAACATGCTGTAGCAGCGCCGTTCTGCACGCGACAGCTCGCAGATCTGGGTGCCCGGGTCATCAAGGTGGAACGACCTTGCGTTGGAGATTTTGCTCGTGCCTACGACTCTCGAGTGGATGGGCTTGCCTCTCATTTCGTGTGGCTTAACCGATCTAAAGAGAGTCTGGCACTGGATCTGAAGAATCCCCAGCACATCGAGGTGCTCATGGCACTCCTCGACAAGGCAGATGTCCTCGTTCAAAACCTTGCTCCTGGTGCGAGCGCAAGGCTAGGTTTGTCATATGAGGCTCTGAAGACCAAGAACCCCGGCCTCGTGGTCTGCGATATCTCGGGCTTTGGCGACAGTGGTCCATACAGAGACAAGAAGTCGTACGATCTGCTTGTGCAAAGCGAAGCTGGTCTTCTCTCCGTCACTGGTAGCGAGAATGATGTTGCAAAAGTCGGCATCTCCATTGCCGATATCTCAGCAGGCATGTATGCATACACCAACATCCTTGCTGCCTTGATGCAGCGCCAGAAGACTGGCTCAGGGTGTCGATTGGATATCTCCATGTTGGAGAGCATGGTGGAGTGGATGAGCTTCCCTTTGTACTACTCATATGAAGGAGCACCGCCACCCCCAAGAACAGGAGCATCGCATGCCGCCATATATCCCTACGGCCCATTCGACACTGGCGGTGGCGAGACCGTTACTTTGGGTATCCAGAATGAGAGAGAATGGCACAACTTCTGCGAGTCGGTTCTCGAGAGGCCAGAGCTGAGCAAAGATGCTCGCTTCGCGAGTAACTCGTTGCGAGTGCAGAACCGGGAGGAGCTCAAGAAGATTATTTGCGATGTATTCCAACGCTTTAGTGCAGTTGAAGTGCGGGCCAAGCTGGATAAAGCGTCCATTGCCAACGCGACCGTGAATACAATGCAAGATGTGTGGAACCACCCGCAACTCCGTGCACGAGGCCGCTGGACTCAGGTCTGTACGCCCAAGGGCCCAATACCGGCCCTTGTACCTCCTGGTGTCGCTACAGCAGCTGATGCGAGGATGGACGCGGTTCCTGCACTGGGAGAACATACGGCATTAATATTGGAGGAGCTGGGCTTCAGTGCCGGGACAGTCTAGTATCAGCCGAGTGCTTCTTTGATCTACTTGGTGAGGCACACTGAAATAATGTCTTGTAAAGGTCCTCTCGTGCCAAATACAAAATCGGTTTAATGAAGCATCAGAAGGCTCGTTTTTCACATCAAAACCCAAGAATCGAGCAGTGAACAACCTGTCATTCAGGCTGTAGATCTTTCCATGTGTCTCTCAACGATTGAACGTCCATGCCGCAAGCCTCGGCTTTTGCCACAACTGCCTGAGCCTTCTTGACCACCGGAATATCGATCATCTTCCCATCCAGAGTCCAAGCACCCCGTCCTTGATCTGCCAGCGCTTTAGCATCCCCAACCATCACCTTGACTGCCCATATCAATTCCTCCTGGGAAGGCGAGAAGACTCTCTGTGCCACCTCGATCTGGCTCGGGTGAATCAGTTGCTTCCCATTGAAGCCAAGTCGCTTGCCGTCTGCGCACTCAATCTCGAGTTGGCGTATGGCCTCCTCACCCCTGAAGGATGTTGTCACCAAGTCGATGGTTGAAGGAATTTCGTAGGCTCGGGCTGCAGTGACTATAGCGCTCCGGGCGAACAAAAGTTCAGTCAAAGATGGCGTGCGCGTGATGGAAAGGTCGTGGCAGAAGTCTTCAGCTGCGAAGACAAGACCCGATATAAGAGGACTCGCGGCACAGATCTCATTTATATTAAGAAGACCCTTGGCCGTTTCTATGAGAGCGATGATGCTGATCGAACTCTTCGAGTTACCAAGGTCAAGTCGCAGATGGCGGATGGTATCAGTGGCAAGTTGAATGTCTGCGCCGGTCTGCACTTTGGGCAACACGATGGTATCCAGTCCAGGTGTGTCTACTACCGCCCTCAGGTCATCCTCAATGTGTTTAGTATCTGTCGCATTGACCCGAACGGCTATCTCTCCGATGCCTTTGGGTCGGTCGTGCTTCAGGCTATGGAGAAAGCTGCCCAGTGCCTCCCTGGCGTCCTGCTTCTGGTCGGGCGCGACCGAGTCCTCCAGGTCGTACGCTACGCAATCTACAGTGAGATTGCGAGACTTGACCAGCATCTTGGACGACGATGAAGGTACTGAAGTATTACTCACATGTCAACCTCAATGAAGCGCAGAGGAGTGGGATTTTACTCACCGTACAACATCGCTCGTCGGATCAGTGATTTAGATGCCATGATTGTGATTCACTATCGACCGTTAAGCACATTCAAAGATAGGGATCGTGATGTCAAAATAAGACATCAAATGTAATCTCTTTTTCGATCAAGTGACTCTGATACTCATTGTTCAATCCGGAACGTGAGTGCGACTACCAGATGAAGGCTCATAGCCGACCAGTCATAGCCGACGGTCAACCGGCATTCTCGGCACACTATATCCTAGTGATCTAAACGTCGGTCCCTGCACGCTGCTGTCATTAAGTCGAAGCTTCTCATTGTCTGGAGTCCTGGTCAGTTACCTGTGCCATCGGCTTGAACTCGAATTCACCAAACATGTTTCCGAGAACCTTTGACTTGAGCCATTCCAGGCCCATTGTGAAGAATGGTCTCATCTCTATTTCGAGTCGCTTGTCCCATGGCTCACAAGATCGCAGGACAGCCCAAGAAGCGGCATCTATAATGACTCGGAATTTCAAGTACAGGCAATTCATCCGTCGTCAGATTCTCGATGGCAATCAAGTGCAGAAGCTAGCGTTGACTCTTCATCGTCCAAGGCTCAGCGGTGTTGATATCCAGGCCCAGGTCCCTCCAGACGGTACGCCTCTGCCTCCAGGTTACCATCTGGTGTACTTCACAGCGGGAGGGCTAGAGTCACAGCTTGGCACAGATGGCACTGATACCTCATTCAATGCCCCATTCCCCTTTACCCGTCGCATGTGGGCTGGCGGCAAGATAGAATGGGCGGCGTCCTCTTCATTCTCATCAACGGCCGGCCCCGAGCTCCGGGTGGGAGATGAGGTTGAGGAAGTTACAGCTCTTATCAGCGCTACGCCTAGGAAGAGTCGCTCAGCGGGCGAAATGGTCCTCGTTGAGGTCAAGAAAGAGTATCACGGCCCTAGAGGGTTGGCGCTGACGGACTTTCGGTCGTGGATCTTTAGACCAGAGATTAAGCCACTCAGTGCAAGTTCAGATGTTGAGCTGCTGGCCGATGCCGACCTGAGGCAGCCAGCACTTGTAAGAGATCAAATCGCCGGTGATGGTATGTGAGCGCCTACAGGTCTAAACAGCCTGAGCTCGCTATTCTTTGTCTCCATAACTAACGATGCGCTCCCAACCAGGTAACCCAGTGAGGTGGCTCCGCTGGTCACCCACCGGCCTCTTCCGCTTCTCTGCTTTGACCTTTAACGGTCACAAGATCCATTACAATGAGGACTGGACACGCAATGTGGAGGGGCACCCAGGCTTGGTCGTTCACGGCCCACTGAATCTTATTAATATCCTAAATTTTTGGCAAGACTTCCATGGGAAAGGTGTGTTTCCCAGTATAATTAATTATAGGGCACTTTCGCCCCTGTATGCTGGCCAGAAGTATCAGATTCAGGGCACAAAGCTAGAAGCGGGAGGGCACACGGGGAAGAATGAATGGGAGATGGTGGTCCAAAGGGACGGTATAATATGCATGAAGGGCGCAGTTGTAGGTTGATTAGTAAGAAATCAATAGAGGCAGTTCACTTGTTAAAAGCTGCAATGCGATTGTCTATATGCACACCTGGACGAGGACGTTTCCGAGAGGGCCTTAGGTATCTCGGATCTCCACGGTCGCTCTCTATCACTCAGTTGTAGTAATGCCTTGATATACGGTTATGTACTCGGCTACGTGAGCCACAAATGATTGGTGTGATGTAATTCAGTCGGCTATATGTAGTAGTTCACGGGCCGAAGCTGATACGGGGAGAATCTAAATAACATGGACGACTCGCACGGTTGCGACTTACCACGTCTTCTTATATCATGGATCAACGCGAAACACTGACAGTGGCTATGCTAGGAACGGAAAAGATCCGGACAAAGAGCAAGAGAAAAGACATTCCTTATCCTCGATGGTTCGGAGGCACAGCATCATGCGTGGCTGTCGTGGTATCTCATCCATTCGACCTAAGTAAGATCACGCAGTGCATACAGGTCCTGTATCAATGTGGTACTAAAGAATTATGTACTTTCTTGCAGTCAAAGTTCGCATGCAAACGGTCCCGCATGAAGCAAAGCAGAGCCTCCTCCGTACTAGTATGGCCATTGTCCGAAATGAAGGTGTAGGCGGTCTATATAGTGGTGTAAGTACTCCCACTTATCCAACTTTCTTGGACTGTTATGGGGTGCTGACAAGTTGAGGGTAGCTTTCGGCAGGATTGACGCGAGCATGTGAGATTCACCCAGACCAGAGAGCTTCTATCTACCGCGATCCGCACAGCAGCTGATCTATAAACGAACAGTAACTTATGGCGCAGTGCGTATAGGTGTGTACGAGGAGCTGAAGGAACAGGCTGTGACGAATGGCTTTGGGACAGCATCACACCTTCTGGTACCAATCGCATTCGCATCAGGCTTTGCCGGAGCCATCTTGGGGACTCCATCCGACATAGCCAACATTCGGATGCAAAATGACAAGTCACAACACCCCCAACTTCGCCGCAACTACCGGCATGTCTTTCACGCTTGGGCGCAGATGAAGAGACAGGAAGGCTGGAGATCCTTCTCTCAGGGCATGTCTGCAAACTGCCTCCGATGTGGCGTCATGACTGCCAGTCAGCTGGCGTGCTACGACTTCTTCAAGGGGATCCTCAGGGACCAGATTAACTGGCCCGACAGTACCGCCACGCATCTGACTGCATCGCTTGGTGCCAGTCTAGTGGCGACGAGCGTGGCCAGTCCGATGGATGTGATCAGAACGCATATGATGGGGGCCAGCTCAAAGCCTGGCGCTAGAGCCTCTGTATGGTGGAACCTGAGGCGCCTTGTGTCAACGGAAGGATACCGATGGGTCTTCCGTGGTTGGTCCTCAAGTTTCATACGGTTGGGCCCGCAGACGATCGCCACGTTGGTGACCATGGAGCAACAGAGAAAGCTGTACCGATCATTTGTAGCTCACCGAGGCTAGATATCAGGGTGCCGTGATGTGAGGTTACGGACCATGACGCTGGGTTAATGACTAGAAAGCATAATAACAGGTTGAATTTGGGTGTCGGGCTGGAGTCACGATGCATGTTATGTATCTTTGAAATGTTATGCATTTTCATAATGAACGTCCTAACGTACTGAAACCAGGTAGCGGCACTGGATCATCCGTTTGCAATACTGATTCCAGATTCAAGGTTGATTCATCTCCTTCGCACGGCCAGTACAAGAGATTCAAGAACTGGTCTTCAAAAGCACTTGTCTGGAGCTGGGTTTGCGGACTGAGGAAGCCGCTCAAAAGACCACCTCCTGCATGGTTCTCGTTCTCGTCAATATCACCACCTGGCTGTTGGCCCGATGCCAAATGACCACTACTCGGATTGGCCATGCTCAGGGTACCAGAAGCCCCATGGAGCCTTTGCGCTATAGATACGTCGAGGTATTGAAGGAACAGATCTAACACGTTGTTGTTGATTTTCCAATACTTTTGTATTTCTTGTAGGCCGAGAAGGCACATTTGCGCACGGTTCTCAGCGATGCGGCGAGTCACGTCCTGCTCCTTTTGTTTGATGCTGATGGTGTGAATGCAGAGGGCAGCGAATAGACTCGTGACACTAGAGAAGGAGTCAGTGATATTTCCGACCTGCAAGCGAGTCTCTGGTCCCCCTTGTTACCTATGCATTTGCCCATAACGGAGCGTTCCCTGAGCCAGCATGTCTTCGGCGATTCTGCTGATCTTGGTCGCTGCTGCTACCACAATCTGCCCCGAACTATCCCTTCCATCCTGCTTGATGAAATTATGCCGATGTGTGAGAATTCTCAAATGACTACAGGGCTCCTCAGCAAGGTGATCAACGGGTTCCCAGATGATGAAACCTACTTATACGCCAGATGCAGGAGATATCCCCACACAGAAGCCGTGCCGTCTTCAACGCCACGATTCATCTCCTCTGGTAGTCCTTCCTTCCACGCCTGGAGTGCATCATCGACGGCTCTGAGTTGCTCTGGCGTCGAGGCCCGTCGACCTGGTGCAAAATGCAAATCGACAACTCGGCCAACTACTCTCGGTCAGACATGCTTCGCTGTGTCCAGTCACACCAACATGCTTACGTATCTGTGCCAGGTTTACCATGCTGATGGCGTACTTCACGTGCTCTGGCTTACATGATCCAAACGGTGATCCATCTGGGCTGGTGACCTCGGTTTCTAGGTCCGACACACCCAGTGGCTCAACATCGCAATCGTCATCTCTGATCCTGCTGGGGAGGCCCAGGGAAGCAGCAGACTGTCTTTCTCGGACCTAGGTGAGGTTGTTCAGAAGTGCGTTGACACGTTCCAGTAACTGATACTCACGTAAATAGACCACCATATGCGTTTTCTAATGCGTGCATTTGAGGGATTGCTGGTTGCAAATCTTGTCCTTGACACTTGTCAGCATGTTACGGGCGGAAGTCCAATGATTCTGAGTCACCAACAATCGATGCAGTCCGTGCGACTCTGCTACCCCAATAACTACGCCCAACCAATACCGAACATCTCGAACATCAGAGGGTCCACCTCGCCAGAAGCTCAGAAGAAACAGAGACTGGATCAAGGTGAGCCGATCTTTTTCCCAGTCAGCATGGAAAAGCAACCTTGCCCGCGTGTAGAGTAGAGACTTAGCCTCAGCCCTGGTACTAAAACCCATTGACGTGATGGTCGCATCGTCGCAGTACGACGCTCCAATGAAGAGCATACACTGTAACAAGAGGTACGACGCCTGCGAAGCGGCAAGCCTCCGTGAGAACTCTACCCTGTCTAATATTGGGAAACAAGGATGAAACCACGTGAAGTAGGCTTGCAGAGTTGACATGCACGCTTGCATGTCCGGCAGGGTCAGAGCACCCTCATCTTGTAGATAACGTGACGCCGCGGCGCTCGGGTGCTCTATATTTGCGGGATGATCATGTTCCGATGCAGACTGTGGCGTGTCCTGTATAGGGAAGTGAAGTTGAGCCTTCTGTTGCGGACGGCTCTCCCTTGAACTTGGCTGTTGGCCTTGCCGAACGCTCCCTGGGATCAGCGTGAGAGGATTTGACTCGCCATAGAACAGCGTTGCTGGAGCGGTAGTGCTGGTCCCCTGTGATGGGCTTGTCGTTGAGGGTCCGATGATCAGCTCGTCCTCGTTCTGCTCGGGTGCTGCGTCTGGGCTGATGTTCTGCGCGACAGTTGCCCAAGGAAGCGAGACCGAAATCGTCCCACCACTTTGCGCACTAGGACTCGCAGCCGTTGGCGCCGATGCACTTTTGGGTATTCTGTTGTACCTGATAGTGAGCTGTCAGCACGGGCATTGTCGGCGATCAGCAGCTGCTTCGGGGCGACTTGGTGGTACTCACCGCCCTCGACGAGAGGGTAACACCTCACATTGGGTTCCGGCCGCTTCGCAGTTGGAGCAGGGGCTACACTGCATCACATTGCACTTGACTCGCCGAGCATTACACTCGCGGCAAGCATGCTTTGCACGGGCTCTCTTGCTGGGGCCTGAGGCTGCTGGCCCGGAGTCGGTGGGCCGTCGAGGCGGCATAATAGCCGGATGGATATCTTCAGAGCTCGACCAAGATTAGAGGGGCCCTCTCGGTAACAGACGGCGTGGGGAATTGATACGTGCGAATTGATGATGGCTTGCTATCTTGAGAGGCTGCCATGTTGTCTCGGCTTCTTGAAGTAACCGATGCTCCACGGCTACGTAGTGCAATATATCTATCTGATTGGCTGCTGCGTCTCACATCATAATGCGGGGCTGCATGCTGAGCTAATAGCCGAGCCTACAGAGTATACAGTTTCTGCCGATTCGCTGCTTTGACCCCAATAACAGAGTCAATAATTTGTATTTAATTTGAATAAGAATTTAAAGGCTAGGCAGAATGTATAGGCATGCCAGCCTAGTTAGATTTAGTAGGAGTGGTGTTAAATCCTTTTTTATTTTATCAATAAGTTAGGTTAAGACAATCAAGCCTACCCTAGGTTTTCAGGACATCTATAAAGAAAGATATAAATAGTATTTATATATTATGTTTTTACTATTTACTTAAGGAATTTCTACATTAAGACTTATATAAACCTAACTTTTAACCCTTTCCCCTGGCTATTTGCCACGGCATGTGATATAAATTAATGTCAATGACTTTCGCTCTTTCAATCACTATTCTAATTCCACCAGCTCCGACTGTTGGCCAAGTAATGCAAACCAGCATTTCCCCAATTTGGACTAAACACCCTTCGATAGTGATATAATCCCCACATTCATCTTGATTGCCGCGGCTAGGCTCGGATATCTTTTAAATTTCTGGGGAGCTTCTCCTCGCCAAAGTGCCTACTCTCCGCAGCGCTATCAATTGCTGCAGAGATTATACTTAAGATACGCTCATACAGCAAAAACCAAAACAGATATATCCATATTTACATACTCAAGTTATCTTTTACGAGAAGACGATCACTGCGGGAGACAGACATAACTTGCAAGCCCAAAACAGACAGAATCTCATCTATATTATGGCTACACAACAGAAGAAGCCGTGTTGGGTGTCCCCAGACATTGGAAAAACCAACGTGGCCAATTTCCTGAGATATGTTAACAGAAAGCATAACCTTGATATCAAAACGTATGAGGAGCTACAACAATGGTCTGTTAACCCGCTCACCCTGCAGGACTTTTGGCGAGATGCATACACCTACCTGGAGCTCGCACCAGAGGGTTCCGACGCTGTCGGGCCCATGATGATAAGTGAAGTGAGTTGTGATAGTGACATTGAAGAGCTTCCGAACAAGCTGAGTGCAGTATGATACTAATTCTGGCGTCTACCACAGAATGATACCGGTCTTTTTCCGCCTCCCACGTTCTTTCCCAATGACCGCCTAAACGTTGCAGAGTTATTATTGCGCAAGGGCGTGGACGACAAGGTGGCCATTCATTTCGCCAGGGAGGGCGTCTCGGGCATTGAGCAAGTCACATGGGGCGATCTTCGCGAGCGAGTCCAGAGGGCAAGAGACGCAATGCTTAACTCGGGCGTTCGGTCCGGCCATGTGGTCGCGGCTGTGATAACGAACTCGGTCGATGCCATTGTCATCTGTCTCGCAGCCCTCTCCATCGGTGCCGTCTGGTCATCGTCGTCGCCTGACCTGGGCCCGGATGCCATTCACGGCCGATACGGCCAGGTCGACCCCAAGCTAGTCTTCGCAGACGATAGTTATGTATATGCTGGAAAGCTAGTCAAGCTCGGCCATCGGATCGAACAATGGGCAGAGAGGCTAGGGAGAACAGGAACACAGCTACTCAATGTCGTTGTGATTGCCAATCACGGCGTGGGGACAGACTGTTCCAAGATATATCGTGGCTGCACCTACGAGACGTTTCTTGGTAGAGGCAGCGGTGAAGCGCTTGAGTTCAAACTACTCCCATTTTCCTACCCGGCCTTTATTCTTTACTCGTCGGGCACGGTAAGAAAGCCTATATACGCCGGACTGGGCATTGGAAGGCACCCATGAACTGACATAGCACATAGACAGGCAAGCCGAAATGCATAGTGCATACCGCGGGTGTAGGTGACCCATCAGAAGCGCAAGCATGTCATAACCTGCGTCTGAGTATTTGCTAATTGATGCAATCATCAGGGTGTTGCCTTGAAAGCCCGAACCGACTCGATTATCCAGCACGACATAAGAAGTGATGATGTTATATTCCAATACACAACAGTATGATCACTCTTCTCGGGCTAATAGCAACTGATGTCTAACATAAGTGGAAGACGTCCTGGGTCATGTGGCTATTGAACTTTATGAACCTGGCCTCAGGAGCTTCGATGCTCCTGTATGATGGCTCGCCATACCATCCTCGACCTACTGTTCTTCTAGAACTTGCGGAGAGTACTGGGTAAATAACCAGACCTAGAACCCTTTGGGACACGCGGCCTAACTTGACCAACAGCGTCACCGTCTTCGGCACATCCCCCAGATATCTTTCCGATCTAAGGGCGCGATCAATTGAGCCTCGTAAGTCACCTTCGGCCCGCCGGGGCCCGGAGGCTCGGTAGGAAGGCAGTGCTTACTCTGTGAATCTGTAGGGAAACAATTTAATTTGAACAGGCTCCGCGTAGTGACATCTACCGGATCGGTTCTCTCCGAGGACTTATACCGTTGGTTCTACGCCGAGGGCTTTCCGCCCAAAGCCCATCTCATATCCATGAGTGGAGGAACAGACATTGCTGGCTCTTGTAGGTGGCCCCTTGGATCTCAGTTGGGAAACCGTGTGGCCACAGTTCGCTAACATCTGACGACCAGTCGTGGGAGGAACGCCGATGCTCCCCGTCTTTGCTGGAGAGATACAATGTAAGGCTCTGGGTATGGCAGTCGATATTTACGACCCGGAGCGCGCCGAAGGTGTTTCAGTCGAGATGTCTGGGGCTGCCGGTGAACTTGTGTGCACCCAGCCCTTCCCGAGCCAGCCTCATGAGTTCCATGGACCAGACGGCCTAGAGAAGTACAGGTCCTCATACTTTGAGCGCTTTGGTCTCAAGGTCTGGTGCCAGGGCGATTTTATCCAGCGCCTTGCTGACACTGGAGGTCTGCTCATGCTGGGGAGATCGTAAGTGACGGGGTACCGGCCGTGTTCGCTCGTGCTCTCTTAGCTAACATCAGTTTGTCTTTGGCAGTGATGGCGTTCTCAACCCTTCGGGGGTGCGTTTCGGCTCCGCGGAGATCTACGCAGTCACTGAGACCTTTTCGGATATATCAGATGCGATATGCGTTGGCCAGAGGCGGGAATGTGATAATGACGAACAGGTCTTGCTGTTTGTCAAGATGCGGTCATCTTGTTCCTTTACCCAAGACCTCCAGCAGAGGCTCAGGGCCGCCATCAAGGACAAGTATACTCCCCGCCACGTCCCCAAGTACACCTTCGCCGTGGAAGATATTCCCTACACCGTCAATGGCAAGAAATGCGAGATTAACGTCAAGCACATTGTCAGTGGCCGTGCAGTCACGGTTAGCAATACGGTGGCTAATCCTCAAGCCTTGGAACTCTATAAGCGATTCCAGGATCTTCCGACCGAAGTGGAAAGGATCGGGACCAAAGCAAATTTGTAATTCAATCTATGCAGAGAATTTTAGAACATCAATGGCGGTGATGGGCACTAGGTTGTATTTAGCTGCTCTAACAGCCATCTGGGGTGTCATGGCTAACATAAATATATATCTCCATCACTGATTGCTACAGATTCTGCGGTATTTGGCATATGGAATCGACTCCTTATGCTTTGATGTCTTGGTGTAGATTCGACAAGAAGATTGCCTCTGGGGATCCAATCGGGTGGACATCATTTGACATGGGCGACCAATCAAGTGTTAGGCGTGTCCCGGCTGTTCCGCCTGCTACGTTTCGGCGACTACCATTGTACCGAAGCCGAGGCATGTATAGACAAGAATTTTATTTGCAGTTAAGACTTGTGGCCGAGAAGCTAAATGAGCACGGAGAACTTAGTATAGGAGGGGTTACAAAGTAAACCTCGAATCCTTGACTGACAAGATTACATCCAGATTAACAAGGCCAATATGCAACCAGAAGCCCAACCCAAAGGCTCAAAGGAGAACCTCTCTAAGCCAATTAAACGACGTGCCCGAGTCGCATGCCAACAGTGTCGGCTCCGCAAGGTCCGATGTGATGTTGCTTTGCATGGCATGCCTTGTATCAACTGCAAACTGGATGACCGGGAATGCACCGTCTCACCAGGCGCGAGAAAACGGTAACTAACATCTCTCCCGTAGATCCAAGCACTATATTTTGCTACTAGTTACGAGTTGAGCACAATGCTGATGGACCAATCGTGCAGATATATCAACCCAGGGCAAACTATCTTCGAACTTAGATCAGATCAGCAGCAACCAAAAGAGAGGGCAGTATCTGTGCCTCTGGTCCAGGACTCCAGCCCTCAACTACCCTCAGACTCTACAGTGCAGGACGAGCCAGCCGAACCAGGGGGTGCTAGTCCTGCAGGAACAACCGATGTAAGCGACGTCGTCAAGCTGCCAGCTGAAATGTTAGATACTAGTCGGCAGGAGAGTCCACAGCCGTGTCAGGCTTCGCCTAATATTGGAACTCCAGGTCCATTTTCAGACTCAACACGGGCCGCTAGACTCTTACCAGGGGACACCGGTATGCCGCCGATCTTTAAAGGTCGTGCAAGTTCCATCGCCCCTCGGGAAAATGGGAGTGAGAAGTTTGTTCATTTTTCCTACTACCAATGTATCGAGGAATATGACCTGGACCAAATCGAACCGTCGGCTGCTCTTATTCTTGAAGAGTATGAATGCTTCCATGTTCCTTCCAGACCCATCCTTGATGAATTTCTGAAGCACTACTTCCTACATATCCATCCAGTACTCCCTGTTATAGACGAGGTGGGATTCCTGGACATGTTCCGTACGGTCACCGTGACACGCGCTTGTCAAAGGCAAATACCACTTTTTCTATTCCACGCCATGCTCTTTCTAGCCAGCTCGGTAGGTCCAAATTATGAGTTTCACAGCTACAGAGATCGCTGATACGTCTAGTACGTTTCCTGTGCTA
This sequence comes from Fusarium lyarnte (nom. inval.), assembly GCA_014898885.1. Lineage (NCBI taxonomy): Eukaryota > Fungi > Ascomycota > Sordariomycetes > Hypocreales > Nectriaceae > Fusarium > Fusarium lyarnte (nom. inval.). Next base: position 55,857 of record JAAVUB010000155.1, read on the forward strand.
GTTTGCGCAAGCTAGGGTTCGACACAGCACATGAGGCTCAGGCTGTGTTTTACAAGAAATCTACGGTCCGTGAATCGTTTTTGAACGTCACCCAACTCCATGCTGATGATACTCTCCACAGTTCCTCTTTGCCATGTGTCCGTGTACCAACGACGCTGCGAGAGCTCGATGTGCGCTGATGCTGACTTATCACGCACCTTTCACCAGTGATCGGGCCAGTGCTTTCTGGCTAAGCCAAGCAATTGAATACGCGAAAAGAGCAGGGGCTCATTTATACTCTCATACAGAAGAGGCTTCACATGAGAAGACATTTCTGAAACGTCTATGGTGGTGCTGTATATTGCGTGACAGGATCATGGCGCTTGGCCTACGGCAACAACTGCAAATCAAGCCCACAGACTTCGATTTCTCTCTGCCGGGACTGGACCAAATCGACTTTGCGGATGAGATGAGAGTTTCCATGACATATGATACCACCACAAAAGTCATCTTGGTGCACCTCGCGGGAGTGCTCTGCGAGCTAGCCGTTGTGCTAAACGGCGTTCTCACAGTTCTTGATTTGGGATCCCCCTTGAAAGCGGCCCAAGTCCCCCCGAGCTATGAGGATACGATGCGGTGGTCGCGTGAGCTCGATAAATGGCATGAACGAGCTCTCGCCAGATTTCGTGTTCCAACATTGGTTACCGGAGCTCACGAGTCGCTAATTCTTTTCACGAACATGATGTATATATACTACCAGTATGTTCTCTCTGTTTTCCTCTCCTCTTGCCTGTATATATTTGCACCAGGCCTCCATTTGACAATACCTGTAGCACTGCGCAGGCTCTTCTCTGCCACCATAGGCTCCTTCTCCTTACTGTGGGAGACTGGAACCAAGACGACCTAGACGGCCTTCGACTCCAGGCGCAAATGGATATGATTGCATCTATACGCAGAATAACTGATAATCTATTTCAACTGGAACGCAGGGATCTTTCTCAGTTTTTGCCCAACACTTTGTAAGTGGCAACAATTTAATTGCACGTCGATTTAGCTAATAACCTCAGCATCGGATTCTCTGCTTTCCCGTTTATCTGGTACTTGCTTGACGTGAGATCGAAGCCTGTTAGATCAGCACACAAGAATCAGAAAGGCTTGAAAGTATATATCAATATCATGAGGCAGTTCCGATCCCGTTGTGAGAGTACTGACGAAGTGCTGCTATATATCGAGAAGACTGTGCAGTATATCCAGACCGACGAGCCCCTAAAGGGGCTGTCACCTGGCTTTACTAGTCCTACACCTCGAAGCAGACGGGAAGCAATTACAGCGCCGACGTTGAGCTCGTCCACGAGAGACGACTTGGTCAATATGATCCTCAAAGGCCCACTGGTGTTTCTTCGGATCTCGATGACGGTGGATTTTTCTTTATCACGTGGGCGATTCCCTTCTGAAGCTGAATTTCCGAAACAGTTGCGTGCCACTCCAGAAGAGGATGAGATACTTGATCTGAGCTTCTTGGCAAATATGACTGATAATACGTGGTGGATGTGCCTACGAGAAGTGCTAGATGCAGGGTTGGGAGCATGAGTGGATATGAAGGTGAAGTTAGGCATATTTTACCACGATCTTCAGTTTCGATTGCATAAATCATATATGTGGTGAAACTATGAACGACGCAGAGCTTCAGAGCCATCAACCATTCAAACATACCTGTCTTGTATACAAAGGCAGTATGCAACTATACCCCGTAACTCTCCAAATTATCACTCTTAAGACTCAATTACTTATCCGCATCCCCTACGGTTGATAATTAGGCAGTGCTGTAATAGTTATTAATCTGAACTAATTAACTGAGAAACGGCCCAAGAAAGCCGCCATTATGCAATGGATGGCACAGTGAGTGGCTAGGTAGATAAAAATATGCAGAGGCATGAGAGGAGCTCAATGATTCCTATTGCATAAATACCCAGAAGGTAACCCAGGAGGTTGTAAGGATCAACAGAAGATCTGAAAGAAAGAAACAATCATCACGACTGTTACCAGTCAGCACTTGACTGGACGTCGGCCGGAACTTTGATTGCATCCGAGCCCCGGGGCGGTGGTTTCGCCTCTCCTACTCAAACATGGCCAGGTTTAGACCATTGGGTGCACTAGCCAACGAGACAACACGCGTTTGATTTTGTTGATTTTGCATCAGGTAGCCGAGTCTGGCGCTGCCGCGGAGAACGGACTTGGTGTTCAGATCACAAGCCCGAGTAGCGAGGAGCAAGGGACAAATAATATATCGAAAGGTCGTCCGCGATGTTTTGTGATAGACCGAATGTATTTACCCTTTCGAATAATTATGGATTATCCGTAGTTGCCTGTACAATTCCGGTGAGTACAGCAGCCGTTGCCTCTTGTTCTGTGGCTTGCCAACACAACCATCGGTGGCATTTCCGGATCTCGGAACCAAGGCGCTCCCATCATCCGACCTTAGGGGTAGCATGGGGGAGCCAAGACTGACTTCGCATGAGACCTGCCATATTCGACATTTCAAATACACCATATCGTTTTCCTCACTCCATTCAAACGATAACAGACTCTTGTGATCCTATCCGTATCCGATCATTTGCCCACGCCATTGTCTCTAAGAACCATGTGGCTTTCTAGACCATTATCTCGGTCCTCAAGATCCATTGCCCTTCGCCCGAAAACGTTTGCGTCCCTGGCTCCTTCGACTGGGCGCCGCTTGAATGTTCCGATCGACTTTAGCAAATCTGGATTGCTCCATCACCGCGGAGGATCTCCGATTCAAGTACCGGAGCTCTCATGTTCAAACGACACCAGAAGATTGAATCTAGGCCAGTCGGTGACTTCTGCTTTGCAGAGAGCTCTTGAAGCCTCTCCCAAGGTCGTCTGTTTCGGCGAAGATGTTGCGTTCGGCGGTGTTTTCAGATGCACAGTTGGTTTACAGGATCAATTCGGTCCTGCTAGAGTCTTCAATACTCCAATTACAGAGCAAGGCATTGTCGGGGTAGCGATTGGCATGGCTGCGGAGGGACTGAAGCCGGTCGTTGAGATCCAGTTTGCTGACTATGTCTTTCCGGCCTTTGACCAAATTGTCAACGAGGCAGCCAAGTTCAGATATCGAGAAGGGGCAACAGGTGGTAACCTTGGCGGGCTTGTTATTCGGATGCCATGTGGAGGCGTGGGACACGGCGCCTTGTAAGAATCATTGTTTCCTTCTCTTATCGCTATCCAGTTACTAATAAGCGATTGGAACAGATACCACACTCAATCGCCTGAAGCCTTGTTTTGCCATATTCCAGGCTTCAAGGTTATCGTTCCTCGATCTCCAATCCAAGCAAAAGGGCTCCTCCTCGCATCTATACTCGAAAGCGAAGACCCCGTGATCTTCATGGAACCCAAAATCTTGTACCGAGCTGCTGTCGAGGAGGTGCCAGAGGAACTCTATACCTTGCCTATCGGAAAGGCTGAAGTGATCAGACCGGGCTCAGACCTGACGATAATCTCATATGGGCGCCCTCTTTACACCTGTGAAGCAGCGATCGAGGCTCTAGAGAAGGAGAGCCCTGGAGTGAGCATAGAACTCATTGACTTGAGAACAATCTACCCCTGGGACCGACCGACGATCCTCGAGAGTGTGAGAAAGACGGGGCGTGCCATTGTGGTCCATGAGAGTATGATGAACTTTGGGGTTGGCTCTGAGATTGCTGCGACTATTCAGGATCGAGCTTTCACGTACTTGAAGGCACCCGTGAAGCGGCTGGGCGGTTGGTCGACTCATACTGGACTGGCTTATGAAAAGTATATTTTCCCAGACACAGCGAGTAAGTCACACTGTACCTGCGTATGATTTAGCTACTGGTGAACTAATAATCTATGTCTCTAGGGGTTTATAATGCTATGCAAGAAGTATTAGAAGAGTATACTTAATGCATGCCTTAGTATACAAAGTAAATCCTAAGATTGAGCCAGACGTGCCAGTTTTAATCCGAGCATATTAAGAAGGCGTGGTTGAAGTATTATAAGTTTTACTATTATTTTAAATAAGTTTATGTTATCTGCTTGATTACCTTTTAGAAGATATCAAGGTTGGATTTATATTAAATCTTGAAATAAAATCTGAAACATAGTTATTCTGGATTCATTATATGGGAACCTGATAGTTTAGTACTGCGACGTATAACTAACTGTATTACAGGCAAGATATAGTACGTTCTGTTTATTGTAGCAAGCATCTATTAAAGCTTCATACAGGATGCTCCCAAGCCCAAAACGCGCTACGCTCAAGTCAGAGCCCCCCTAAGCCCCCTTCGTGAAGGCCAATGTCGTATTCGTCAGGGAATTTGGTGATCAAGCGTTTGAGCTCATCCCTTTGCTCTATCTGTTCCTCCGTTAGTTCGGCGTAGACATCGGTGAAGATTTCCTTCAGTGCAGGCTTCTTCGTCCTCTCAGCGTCCCCTAGGGTCTTGATGATCTGGTCTCTGGTATTCCTTCGCGTGAGCTGGTCCGTCTTCTCATCCCAGACTCCCTGACGTATGAGCCAGTTACGCAGTCTGTCGATAGGGTTATACTGCATCCTCCAGCTAGTCATCTCGTCGGATGAGCGATAGGCCGCACTATCATCACTGGTGCTGTGGTGTGAGAGGCGGTAGCTCATCAGCTCCAAGAGAATCGGCTGACCGCCGTTCTCCAGAGCTCGCTTGCGGGCTTCCTTGGTAGCTTCGTAGACTGCAAAGATATCTGCACCGTCTACTCTTAAGCTATCGATCCCGTACCCGGCTCCTCTTCCGGCGATTCCATCGCCTCGATACTGCTCAGACGTTGGCGTAGAGATTGCGTATCCGTTGTTGCGGCAGATGAAAATCACTGGACATTGCCGTAATGCCGCTATGTTCAATGCTGCATGGAAGTCACCTTCGCTTGCTGCACCGTCGCCAAAGTAGGCGGCTGCAACTGCCAGCGGGGCCGAGGAATCTTCCATGCTTTGCATCTTCAGCGCATAAGCTGCTCCGACAGCATGTGGGATTTGAGTTCCGAGTGTTGACGCAACAGCGTGCTGAATCGAAAAGATCAGGAGTCTGCTACGAAGCGCAGGGGAACTGAAAAGGTGAGAGCTTGACTTACAGCACCAACTTTACTTCTCCCGCTATAGTGAACAGGCATATTCCTCCCCTTTCCCGGATCATCCTTATTCGACGTCAACTGGTTCATCAAATCTTCTAGAGTGAACCCGCGCTGTATGAAAACGCCAGCCTCTCGATACTGACACGTTATCACATCCTGTGGTTCCAGGGCCGCAGCTGAGCCGATCATGACGGCCTCTTCACCAGTAGCTGCCTTTGGGGACCAATTAGTTTGTGCGAGTAATATTTTGACGGTGATTAAATACCATGTAGAAGCTCAAGCGCCCCTGCCGTTGGGCCTCCGACATAATGTGGTCTAATATGTTCACTTGGCTGCATATTAGCCGACACGCCGGTAGAGGCAAGATATTAGATGACCTTACACGTTAACATGTTCTTATACCACCCGAGAGCCTGATCTTTGGAGACCTCGGGATCTTGTCGTTGTTGATTCTCCAGGTTGCCCTCAGAGTTCATGACGGTATAAGTCGGGATGACTGGAAATTGGCTCGGTGTGACGAATTCTAGTTTTGTGGTCATCTGAGTATTGGGAGCACCGGGAAATCGAGCCCTGCGATGGATTAGCAGCGATGAAAGCATAACACAGCACGCTGCTGTGGCCGTGGAGATATGATGGATGACGGACATTGTGTGAGACAGACGGCTGCCTTTCACAGCATTGCTTCTGGCAAAGATCCTGGCATAACAAATCATTGCGGTTGCAATTGGCCGCAGTAGTCGATGGCGAATTTGAAGTGCTTGGGACAGCATTCTCATACTTCAAGACAACGGGACCAGAAAATATCGAGTGAGATCGGAGATACTTGCGACAAAGAGCAACCACCAGTGGATATCTAGCTAGGAACCAGTAAGAGAACTAAAGTAGAGCACTGCGTTGTGCTTCGGCTCATCTCGTTTAACCATGAGTAGCGGCGGTTGTAGGCGACTCATGTCAATGCCGGGCCTAGTCTCAACGCCGGGCCGACCGGAGGAAACGTAGATGTCTCTTCCGAAAGCGCGACTTGTAATTATACTTGGTTAGGTAATCTGTAAGAGCACACGAACCCTACTAAGTCCATCGCGTTAGCCCATGCCAGCGCAAGGTAGGTTCTCTGTGTTGATATAAGCTCTCAGCCACAGGTCTCAACGGCAAACACATCTACCCATCCCAGCATAACTCCTTCGTTCAACCTTGCATTGGTGTTAACAATGCTCTCTTCTATATCTCGTCAATTCACAAAATGTTCAATCACCAAGTCGCTGCCCGGTGCAGCCGCAAGTACCCGAATTTCTAGATTGGCACGTCATTTTCATTTCTCCCGTGCTCAGTATGCTATCAAACCATTTCTACTCACGGACATAGGAGAAGGTAAGATCAAAAGAGTCCTACTGTACCGCTGTCGCGAGTCAGCTAATGGTAAAAGGGATTACTGAGTGTCAGGTCGTGAGGTGGTTCGTAAAGCCTGGAGATGAAGTCCAGGAATTTGACCCTATCTGCGAGGTGCAGTCAGATAAGGCGTCAGTCGAGGCGAGTCGAACAGTTAGGCGCAAAGGTATAAGATCTGTGACGCTGACTGTGATATAGATAACATCGAGGTTTAACGGCCAAATCACCAAGCTTCATTACGACGTTGACGACATGGCAATTGTTGGATCAGTATGTATTGCCACAGAACAAGCTTTTTCACTTTGGTTGGACTCGACTGATCATTTCCTAGCCGCTCATTGACGTCGATGTCGAAAATGGTCATTCTGATCTCGAGATGGAGCCATCACAAGAGCCGAAACAGGGCACAGACATTGACTCTTCTTACACACAAGAGCCTATCGCGGATATCGCACCAGACTCGGAACGGTCATTAGAGACCAGGACGATTGAAGAGCATCATTCATCATCTGCACCAAGCCGTCGAGCCACTCATGCCAGCCACACTGCGACTCCTGCTGTCCGGGCTCTCCTTAAGGAGCATAACATCAAGATCGAGGACGTCAAGGGAACGGGAAAGGATGGCCGCGTGACGAAGGAGGACATGCAGCGACACCTTGCCCAGCTCGAGTCGCCAAATCCAGCGCGGCCATTGAACGCCATGGAGACCCCCGCGACCCAAGATCAAACCATACCGTTGAACTCCATCCAGGCCAAGATGTTTGAATCCATGACCCGATCACTGGCCATTCCGCACTTTCTCTACAGCCACACTGTGGACATGACGCTTGTCAATTCGCTCCGAAAACGAATCAATGGCGACCCGGGACTAGCTGCCGCGGCACTGTACCCATCATCTACTGTGCCTCACCTCACAGCGCTGCCGTTCATCATGAAGGCGGTTTCGCATGCTTTTCTCCATTTCCCACACATGAACTCCTTCCTGGACACAACCAGCGAACCAGGTCAACCAAAATTCATCATCAAATCATCGCATAACTTCGGCATCGCTGTTGACACCCCTCGAGGTCTGGTGGTGCCGGTCATTCGGGACGTACAAAAGCTGTCTGTGTCTGATCTAGCCACGCAAATCGAGAGGCTCAGTGGCCTGGCGAGAGAGAATCGACTATCGCCTAGAGACTTGGTGGGGGCCACTTATACCTTTAGCAACATGGGTAGCATTGGAGGCGGTGTGATTAGCCCCATCATTGTTCCGCCCATGGTCGGGATCTTGGGAATTGGCAGGATGGTTCATGTACCAGTCTTCGAGACAGATGCTAAGGGCGTGGAAAACATTGTCAAGAGAGAACAAGTGACGCTGAGCTGGGCTGCTGACCACAGAGCATTAGATGGAGCTACAGTTGCAAGGTGTGCACAAATGGTGGATTCACTACTGATAAACGTCGATTGTTTCATTGGCACAGCCTAATACAGAGAGTTCCTCAGCAGTACTGAAACCAACGTAGTCAGATTTCCCCGTTACTCACATATGGCGGCTGGTGAGACCAAAAATGGGCTGAGCTTTCTACGCATCTCAGAAAAGGAAACCACGTTACTGAGAATGCGTCACCACAACAAAAATAGCGATCTATATAGCCACTCACTTCAGAAATTCGATTGAAGACTAGGTATAAGGGAGAAAGGAGGGGTAGATGAATACATAGTCAAGTACGTAAGGTGTTTGGGCTTCGTGTTTGTAACAGTGCTTGATTAGATAAAGCTTGGATCGCGACATCCCACAGCGAGATACATGCAGTCCGATTTAACATCACCACCGCTCTTTACAATAAGCAATCTAGCTGAGTAATAAAGCGGACCATGGATGAATTCCTTTATTAGTGATTCTAAACAACAAATTTGTTTCTGATTGTTCCAATCTCGGTAATCATAACCTCAACAACATCACCATTCTTAAGCCAGGCCTGTGGCTTCATAAAGGCAGCAACACCTCCCGGAGTGCCAGTCATGATAGCGGTTCCAGCCTTCAAGGTCGTTGCCCTGCTGAGGTGCATAATGATGTCTGCGACCCCAAACAGGAGGTCGTCCAATTGCGCAGCCTGACGCACTTCCCCATTCACCAAGGTCTGTAACCTCAGCTTCCCGACATCTGGTACAATATCTGGAGAAGCAATGAGAGGGCCCATCGGCGCAAATCCGTCAAAGCTTTTGGCGTAGCCGTGCTGGTTGCCGCTCACATCTGGTGCTTGCCAGTCCCTGCTGCTCACGTCATTGCCTACCGTGTATCCTAGTACGGCATCCATTGCCTCCTCGGGGCTTGATGCATTTTTGCAGTCTTTCCCCATGATCACAACCAACTCGCCTTCGTAGTCGATGTGTCGGCATGCAGGGTCCATGGCGATATCTGAGAATGGTCCGTTCAAAGCTCCAGGAGGTTTCATGAATACGGTTGGGTACGGTGGAGTCGGCCATTTTGCCTCGGCGATATGAGTTTTATAGTTCAGACCAATCCCATAAATGATCGGGGTGTATGCTAGTGGACAGAGAACCTATAGAACAGAGTGTCAGAGCTCGGGGGGTGAATCTCGAGGCCTATTGATGTATTTTGCTTACCTCGGCCACTTCAGCGGTTGCTTCCGTCAGTTTCAGGTCCCAAGGATTGATACCCTCATAAACTGGTACCATCAACTTCGTCCGGGGATAGATGTCTCCAGCCGGTGCCTCGCCGTAGAGAATGCGCCCATCGGTGCTCTTGAATCGTAGTAGTCTCCCAAACGCAACTTTCATGGTCGACTAGAGATGTGTCGGGTATCTGATAATTATCACGTACTTTGCAAAGGATGAAAAAGACCTATGACAGTAGGCCCGAGTCGGGGGCGGATTTTTGTACCGCAGCCTGGGTAGTAATAGCAGTTACATACCTAATGTAGTATAGAGCTTAACGCTTGCAAGTGCATCACCCGCAACATTTTCCCGAGAGTCCCCGGTGCTCGGGGCTGAAGTCGATCAACCAAACCCAGATAGCAGTAGCGAATCGGCTGGGAGTATGCGTCAGAAACGGACCTGGGTAATGGGCGAGGCTTGCCGGCAGCGCTAGATCCCGGGCCGCGGAGGAAATACAATCTCGACAGTACCGGTGGAGTAAGTGAGCAGACGAGTGTACGCTTCTTGTAGGCTACCTGTAGACCCACGACGTTATTCCACAGGGGGCACGGGCTGGAAACCACCTGAAGGGACAAAGAAACCCAGGACGTGGGGAACATCGTCCCTGGAGTTTGGAATCGCGATGTTAAAAAGAAATAGGCATCTATAATAGGCAACGCTTTACAGGAAGTATTATACTTCAAGAACTATTTTTACTTACATTGAATAAATATAACGATATAACTCCAAATCAAATGCTATAACGTATACTTCACTATATATCTTCCATTTATTGTTTATCAACTACTCCCGATATTAACATCATACAAAGAGCCTTGCTTCTTCGAACTTGATTTCCCCACTTCCCCGCATCCCCAGACTCATCGATGGAGCCGGCGGCGGCCCGCGGAAACACCAACACTGATGCCGTGGTGGGGAACTCTGTAGCCTAAATGAGAATAATAACCTGGGGAGATTCTGCCTTAAAAGACGAGCTTATCTGGCCACTGCGAGGGTTATTTTGAGTTAAATAGATCAGATAGCCGATGCTTCCATCGCCCGCTTTACTATCACCCCGCGATCTCTGTACGGACAAATCGTCACTTCCACAATCATGGTGCTCAGTGCTGGGATCTTAGGCGACAGCGCCTGGTGTTATCACCCTTTCACATTGATCATCCTTGTATGGATAGGCTTAGCTATTCTCGCCGTCTATCGAATTTCTTTCCACCCCCTTGCGGCTGTTCCGGGACCTTGGCCGGCAAAGATAACCGGGCTCTACCGCACATACCTTTATTGGAGAGGTACATTCCATGAAGATATCGTGAACCTTCACAAGAAGTACGGAAAAGTGGTCCGTATCAATACCAACGAAGTGTCCACTGTCGACGCTGTCTCCCTCAAGCAGATATACGGCTTTGGAAACAGAAATGCTCGAAAGCATAAGTTTTACGATGCATTTCGGGTCGATTTACCCGACGCCTTCAATGAGACTGACCCGGCGAACCATGCTCTCATTCGAAAGCGCTCTTCAAACGCCTACGCAATGTCTTCCATCATCGCCTACGAACCTTACATGCAAAGCGTACTCGACCTTTGCTGGTCCAAAATGCGCGAACACGCGGTTTCCAACAGTGGCGAGCCAATCGACATGTCGGAATGGACTCACCACCTTTCCTTCGATTTCATCTCCGAACTCGTGTGTGGCCAGCCAATGGGTCACTTGAGCCAGGGCAAAGATGTCGGAGGCATTCGAACAACCATCAACAATGTCACTAAACTAGTCGTCCTTCTGGGGGATATTCCCACACGAACAGCTGTCCTCAGACACCCGCTGACCACCTTTATCCAAACTCGTATTCTCAGGATCAAAAACCCAATGGAAGGATTCTCCCAGTTTTCCGTTGACAGAGTCCGCGATCGCGTCACTGGCAGAAGTGGCGTGGATCGAAAAGACATGCTGTCCCATTTTACCTACGCGAAGTCAACCATCGAGCCCACCGCAGAAAATATCGAGCGGGAAATCCTTCGTGACGTTCAAACCGCATTGTGAGTGCAACAGCAGTCCCCTCGATTATGCCAAAACGCCCCCTAATTACCCCATTTGATGTTGGTGCAACGTATCTGACCTCTCTTTCTCTTCTAGTGGAGCCGGCTCGGATACCACATCAATCTCCATGAGAGCTATCATAGTGTATTTGGGGTTAAATATAGATATATATAAACGGCTACAGAAGGACATAGACGACTTTTACACCGCTAATGGCCTTGGAGCACTCGAGCCGCTCACATTCACCCAAACTCAGCAGATCCCTCTGATCCGAGCAGTGGTTGCTGAGTCAGTTCGGCTTGTCCCTGCCATCTGTGGACAATTGTTGCGTGTTTCTCCCGGCATCAAAGTGGATAAATATTGGATTCCGCGTGGCTACACTATCGGTCTTAGTGCTATGGCAGTGAACAAAGAGCCATCCATCTTCGGTCATGACGCCGAGCAATTTCGACCTGATCGCTGGCTGGAAAGCAGTGACGCATTCATCCGCCTTGATGGTGCCAGCATGACGTTTGGCAGTGGTGCGAGAGGTTGCATAGGCAAGAATATTGCTCTTGTATGTGGTTTGCTACATTTCATGACCCTACCTATTTGCCGCTATCGACATCCTCGTCAAGTCCTGCTTTGGCCGTCAGTCCTGAGATGTGTTCCCAAGATGAGACGCTAACAATGTATTCCTCTAGGTCGAACTTCAGAAATTTACAGCTCAATTCTACCGATTTTTTGAGGTCGAGCTTGTAGATAAAGAAACGCCTTGGAAAAATGAATTTTTCATGACCGTAAATCCACAGGACGTTCGTGTGATGCTCAAGGAGCGATTTAAGTGATAAAACGCCGAATGTTTGTTAGCGGAGACAAATTATACTCGGGGGATTATAAGTTCAGAGCCAGACAATAGTGGTCATGGCCTCTAATATAGCCTCGTTCGGCATCATTCTTGAACCCACAGCCAGGATGGTAATACGGGAGGCTTCCAATCCAAATTTGTAAAGACTAGGTAAACAGAGATAAAACCTAGGACCGTTTTCCTTCGCAAAGTATGCAGTCTCTAGAAATATACTTCTCCGAACCATATTGTAACAACAGTGGTTTCAAAACTTAGAATCTTAGATTCAATGTGGTATTCAGAAGTATCCTTCTCTACTCTGTATATGGTGTATTATTGACTTTGGTGCAGAAATCGAAATATGTTGGAATACTTCATCTTGTGATTTTGGTGCGAAGCGGCTCTTGTCCTGTTGAGACCTCGTCTCAGGGCATTCAGCTATTGTTCACAATCCAAACGGCTAGTAGTCATCTATCATTGTTCGGGTTTTGCACTGCAATGACCGCGCATGTGACTCTAGCCAACCCCTGAAAGTGTACTAAAAATAGTCACTTGGCGGAAGCACCGGCCCCATCCAGGGATCAAGACCAATTTCACATTCCGGGCGAGACCTTCGCTCCGGCAGGAGTTGATATTACAGCAGGATTTTTGGTTCACTTGACAACTCGTCTATACACACTCTGCTATTGCGGTTCTGTTTCAGAACTCAAGAGACTCTTCGCCGTCAATGCGGTTGTCGAGTACAGTGCTGTTGAGTGCTCCGCCAGCGCAAGTCTTTGATCTCAACGGCAACCTCAAGGTGGTAACGGTCTTGGTGGTGGTCGCTACTTTAGATAAATGTAGGTAGGGCGAACCAATAACGCATGGGAAATTTCTCAGAACCTTCAGCCTCTCCCTAATCTCCTGTCTGCCCTACCGAGCCTCGTTCGGCACGCTTGATCCGAGCCCACTCCAAGCTCCATCTCCCTACAGACGAACATTGCTTACAAACAGCAAGCCAGTCAACGCCTTCTTACTCATCGCCAAGACGAGTTCTTATCGCATCTGAAATGTTCCGCTTTTCTGGCCTTGGTCCTCGGAATCTCACATCCACCAAGCTTCCTCAGAAATTACAAACAGACGTGGCAATACCCACATGCTACCCCCAATCTCATAAAAACTAACTCTAGATAAGACCAAGAGATCTGCATATAATTTCCCTTTTTGATTTGATTCAAGTTCTTTAAACTACGTGTTCTTCAAATGACTTGATTGTTTCTTTGAGTAGGTAAATGTCCCAATAGGATTCTTTGAATCGTCCTCGAGCGTCTTACAGGCCTCAAGATAGTTTTCAAGCAAGCTTTTGCCTTTCGAAACGGACGGTCAATAAGCTCGGAAATAAAATACTGCATTAGAAGAATGTTCATCTTCATTGCCCCGCATACATAGCAACCAAATCATCCGTCCCTTCTTCCTCACTATCAGACTCAGCACGTCTCGCGCACTCCAGTTCTCCAGTTCGGTGCCAGAAGCCGCCAAAGGTAATCACATTGTCTCCTTCTATAACCCATTTACCCCCTTGACCACTTAATTGGAGGCCCATAGGACCCTCAGTTGTTGTTATCATTTCTCCTTATTACCCTATGCTATCAGACAATCGCTTGCCGCCGGAGACTTTTCAGATGCCAACTGTTCAAACGACCTAAGGCAGTAGCGAGGCCATGCATTTAAGTCTAATATTCTTTTTACTCTGTACTTCTGGTAGTCCCCCAGGATTTCGGAAAGTAGTGAGAACGCGTTTCGTGTCCTTGCCGGAACATGATGATAGGTATGTGCTCATATGGCAGTCTCCTGCTCTGCTTCCAGCGAACAAGCCGGTCTGGGTTGAGACTTGTTCTAGTTTACTTTGCAACGCATTCGTGTTCTCGTTGAAGTTTTGAAGATCTTACGGTAGACTTAGAAGAGGTTGAGCAAGGCTGGCAACTAGGCCATTCTTTGTGTGAGTACTGTAAGAGAAGTCCGATTCGGATAACAGGTTATTTACAGAGTACTGCATGTTCCAATAAACCCTTATCATCTTTCAAACCATCAAGAATTTGTTGCGGCTTTTGTCTCACCCAGATATCATAAACTTCAACTACCAATCAGCGAATAGTCTCGATGTCACAACTATTCCGTGTTTTGTTTTAATTTAAGATACGAGGTGAGAATCGGTAACTCAGTCAATCTCGAAAATCAAGTCATTAGATGTAGTTCTAACTTGGAAGCGATGTTCGGTTTCTTGAAACCCTAAATTGGCTCCCATGGCGAGCTGAAAAGTGGTCATAAGCGCGACGGACATCCCGTCACCCGAGCTTTAGTCTGACTTTCTTTTTGCCAACATAAGATAGACCTTGTCAACGCTCGATCAAGCTTTACAGTGGACCCTGCAGACAACTTGGAGCGAGCCAGGATGCAATAGATCGATCAGTAAGGCACCTTTCTAGCCAATTAGAGCCTGAAAAGGTATGACCCAAATCTGTGTCGATTTCCATCTCGTAGCTGAGCCACTTATTATCTTCACTGACACGCCGGTAGTTTCTCTTGATGTAACGTAACGCAACTTTGGTGGACCCTGTTTCACAACCATGTACACTGTTTAGCATTTGGTCACGAGGGCAAGTTAAGTAAAACTCCAGTGGTTTGGGGAATGCCGACAAGCCTGGGAACCTGCTTTCTTGCTGCAACATAAACTTTGATGCTCTCGCAATGTTTTCTATACGTGGCTAGTCCACCTGAAGAACTAGGGTACCTGTCAAAGCCATTGACAATGTGACGCTTATTATTAGTCGGAGTTAGGTTACCTACCTTGTGCTTATCTGGGGTAAAGGTTTAAGCTAAAGGCCCTGCTGTCTGTGTGGTTTATCTTATCAGATTATCTCGGAGCGACAACATCAACGCTACGTGGCAACCAGCCTAGCGGTTCAGATAATGAACCACCGTTGTGCTTGGCAACAGCAGACCCCAGCAAGCGTTCGTCAGTCCTATAAAAGAGGTAATTATCGGCGCTACAGAGACTCTTGAAATGATAGATTTGGTGGCGGTATAATTCAGGCCGACGGGTAAGCCATCGAACCATTCTTTATAAGCAGACTCTAGACCAGCCACGACACTATCTTATCACTTCACTTGACCGGATCCACAGCCCTTATTGGACGTATAAGTTACAGAATCAATAACTGCAAACTCTATCCTCAGCCCCTGAGCAGCGGAGAGTCCGACGTCGGATGGCACTATTGCGACGATCAACAGGGGTACTCGAACAGCTAAAACAAGCCACCAATCACAGCACCCCATCCCCTTGGACGAGCTTCCTGTTTCATCAATACACTTTCTGCCGATCTCTTTAGCGCAGAGTGTAAAACACGGCCAACGGCAATAATTCTGTCAAGGACGTGGAACAAGCGGAAGGTGATACTTGTCCTGGTGAGGATGTGACGTTTGGGCGCAGTTTCATTGATTTGACATTCCAAGGCTGGTCTAGTTGGGCTCAAGCCCCCTTTCAAGCGTTTTATAACAATGCAAACTCTTCAGCTGCAGATGTCTCGCATTGCTTGGAAAAAGCAAATGTCTTACCTTCTTCAACGACATCAGCCATAATGGCCAATATTCCGGCCAACCTGTCTATTTCAATTCCTACATTAACCGGATCGTTGCTATCCTGTGTTGCGAGCTTTTTCGCGCTCTGTCTTCATGTTATCGTTCCTCCGCCGCGACGGCATTTCCGCCATGCGTTGATTGTGAACCTCCTCGTTGCAGGTAAGTCAATCAGCCCCATCAGACATCTTCGCCAACCTAACTCGATAACGAAGACTTTATCAACAGTCTCAACAATACAGTGTCTGGAATCCTCGCGATTAAGGGTGGCTACGCGGATCCGAAAGCGCCCCCGAGCACTGGTTGTGTCGCCAATGCTTGGGTTGGTCAATTCTCAGTACAGGCGATCGACTTCAACATTCTCATCATTTCTGTGTCGGTACTGCTAGCGGTTCAACGACAACAGATTCTTGACGACTCTTCTAGGCTGATGACTGCAATTGTCTGCCTTGTACCTTGGATTCCCGGCACAATCACCAGTAGGTTCACAGGAAGTCATCCACCTACAATTATGCTGAGTTTCCTTCAGGCTTCGTCGGACTCGGTCTCCACGTCTACGGCCCGGTGAGCGGTAACTGGTGCTGGATCCAGACGCAACATCTGGGTCTCCGCTACGGCCTTACTCACGCTTGGCGCATCGCCATCTTCCTTGCAACAGTGGCTATCTACACTTACATATACATCAAACTCCGACGGCTCTTCAGTTTCGTCAAATACGGTCTCTCTTCCTCTACTACAAAAGGGTATACCACGAACGCGCAGTCGAGAATCGATCGAGAAAACGCCGAGCAGTCAGACACGCAACGGATATGGGTTACGACTACTGTTGAGGCTTCGTATGAACTTGAGTCGAGGGGCATAGCGAAGGGAGACCAGAGTGAAGGAGAGGATATAACACCTGGTGGAAAGGTCCAATGGTCAGCATCTGCCGTACCTGAACCAGAACCGCCCACTGGCGAAGACCACGGAAACAATAACACACAAAATGTCTCCACGGGCAACGGACCAAACCACCGCGTACCGAAGTCACCCAACTTGAGAAGGATGCTCTTATTAAACGGGTACCCGATTGCATACATAATCTTATGGCTCCCAGGCATGGCGAATCGCTTGGCTGAGTCAGTCGGCACATCACCAAAGTGGCTCACTGGCCTCCAAGCTTCAACGCAGTTCATTGGCTTGGTCAACGCCTTGACTTACGGCTTGACAGAACAGATGCAGCGTGCAGTCCAGATGTGGATGAAGAGGCGCAGCTTCAGAACGCTTGATCCATAGGATATGGAACTTTTGGTCCATTAGCCAAACACTTGGTCATAGGCCAATGTCGGCACAGGTTGAAATTAATGAGATTTGGATTGGCTTCTCTATATGTTGTTTGTAATGTTTCATAGATCAAGGGCTTCTAGATTCCGAAATATTTAATAGCCTCCCCCAAGCTCCTTGAAGGCTTGCGCCTTCTTGTTCTACCTGAAATGAGCGACTAATCCTATTTAAAGGAACAGGAGTAATGTTGTATCTTGAAACGAGTGATATGGAAGTAAAATCCTCCGGTTCAGTCTTCCTGACTCCCACTGTCCACCTCGTCCTATTCAGTGTTCTAAACATAAATACCCTCAAAACTCAACAGTTACCAGGATCAGTACTTCCAAAGATATTAGTATCCAGAAATACTAGGCCGCTACGCTCACTCCAACTCACCGGAAACGCCACTTGGAGATAGTTGACTCTCCACCGCGGTCACAGCCATAGATCTTGTTCTTGAGGCGCGCGTAGCAGTTGTTGTTATCAAGGTCAAGCGTCTGGTCCCACTGGTTTTCAACTTCAAAGACAAGACCAAGCTAGCCGCTTCGGGGACACATGGAATTGGTCTGCTTGGGCCTGAACTGGCCAGAGAATACGCCCTGGGAGCCGTATCAGGCATCCCAGACGACAGGATAGGAAGGTTGTATGCAACAAATGTAATCACCTCTCCCTCATGCAGTCCTGCTGACATCAGATTCACCCCTGCGTATCCGAGCCATTTTCCATAGAGAAGGAATATACGGTCCCCTTCGGACCTTGCCAAGACATCCGTTCATGGCCTCTGTAAATCATTGCGTTTGTCTGGTCGTCGTATGCCGCCTTCTTTTACAGTACTTCGGATGACTTCTTCATGATTGGATGGTTGGTCCAGTCTCCATATATGCTGGTCTGTCCACTTATCTATGTGATTGGCCTGTTCGTTCAAACCTTTATCCTATTGGATTACTGCTTCAGTGCGGCTTACATCATTATGTTCAGAACCATGTGGGGATAAGTCCTGTATTCACTGGGCAAGACTGAGTGTCACATTACAATACTGTCAATATCCTACTAAGAAAGGGGTCTTGGTGTAATATCTTGATCGCGATACGTCTAGGAGAAGCATAACTAGTTAATCCATGCAGCCCATCTATAATCATGTTTGGCACTCATGTGTCTCGAAAACATTAATTCTCCTCCATACTTCCACCTTCACTCTCACTGACATACTCATACGCCCTCCGCCACGTAACCTTCCCCTCCTTTGGATCCATGATGACAGCGTAATGCGTCTCCTCATTCCTAATCATATTATTCTCCAAAAACTTGATGACATCCGCCCTCGTCACGATGTCATTTCGTAGCTTATACCGACTTTTACAAGCTCGGGCGCGTTTTCTCCACAACTTTTCCAAATCGTGCTTTCTCTCGAGTGAATAGGCCACCACGTCTGCCATGCCCGTTGCACCTTCACCGTCGGCGAGTTCTGCTGCCGCTTGTTGGAGGTGCGCGGGGTTGTCTTCGTCTTTGACGTCGTGGTTGTAGGCCGTCAGAAATGTGTCGGATTCGCGGATCGATGCGCTTCGGTGGTCTTTCTCAACGACGAAGACACGGTCCGGTTGGCAGAGGATGAGATATGCGGCGGTTGAATTGGATGTGGAGAGCTTTGTGAGGAGGTTCTGTATATATTGGTTCTGCAAATCAGTGCTAATACTGTTCGTCTCGTGCGCTTCGCCAGACTGTGTTGTAGAATCGTCGAATAGAATATGTCTCAGACTGCTTGAGATGGACTGTCGGCGCCCAAGAACCACCATCGCCTGGTTGTACCTGTACGACAGTCTTTGCCGGAGAGTTTCGGTGGCATGGTGCGGCCTGAAGTTCAAACTCAGGCTCAGACCCTGCCGTACTCCTGTCAATACCCCAATGTACCCAAGATACCCAACTGTTGTCGCAATGACTGGACCTCCAGGCGTACGAACAAAATCGAGCTCAACGATGATATGTCTCAATTGATCCATTCCCCAGTCAAGAGTCCGAAAATGAAGCATCCGCGTTGCTTTCCCACCAGAACCTGGATCAAGCGTTCGTACGCCACCACTCGTGCATCCCAGCAGAAGATCCAAGAGAACATTGAAAGCGACGAGGATGTGCATGGGAATGCCAATCGATTTCGAGATGCCGACCAATTCCGCATTTTCCTCATCTGAATGGACGCGTCGCATGATCAGCGGCGAGACAGCAGCCAGCATCTTCCCAGCAAATTTCCCAACGAGTTCATCGAGTAAGGCATAGAACAGCGAAGGCAAATCGCACGAGTCAACGGCGGCCTTGAAGTGCGGAACGATGCGGTCATAGCGGGTCTCGGGAGGTAGAGATAGATCGACGGTGAATTTTGGTATTCCTCGATGTTCCGACATGGCGGAGCGATAATGATGAAAAGTTGAGATCTGGAGAGGGAGAGTTGAGTTTCATGTGCAGCTCCAACAGAGCGTGGTTGCCTAGAGCTGTCATTGCAGCTGGCGCACATGACGTAAGCTGTCATCAGCATGAGGCTTGAAAAGCGAGGCAGGGACTGCAAATCATGAGAATGCGCCACGATGAGCGGCATCCGAAGTGTTGGCTTTTGGCTTTGGAGTGAGGAAAACATAATCAAGGTTGGCTTGAGTGTTGATTCAGTGACTCTGCTCCACGTGTTATTTCCGAGTTGTTGGATCTGGTTATTTCCAGGACCTGGGCCGGGCCGTTCAACTCCGCGATAAGCTCTATTAATAGCCTGTCCAACCAAAGGGCGGTTTGGATCTTGAAGGTCTTGGTGGTGCTTAAGTGGAGTATCGTTGGTCCAATCAAAGCAAGACTTCGACTGGGACACTGCAAAGATACTGGTCCTGTTTACGGGTGAACAAGGGCCTTGGCCTGGTCAACCTAACCTACAGCAAGCTTAATAATATCTCGATTTTCTTGAATTTACTTGTGTCGAAGACGATTAAACGTCAAAACAGGGGTAAAACTATGCTGGCTACTCTATGAGATCTTGTAATATTATTTCTACTCATCGTAGCTCCGTAGATGCTGGTGCCATCAAACTTTAGTCGAAATTGACAAATATTAAGATATGTATTGATAGGTCGCATGACCACACAAAATTTAAACCAATCACGGCATTTATTGTAAAACATTGACTGTCGTTACTCAAACTCAGAAAATGCTCGATTACACAAAGTGCTCCGGTACAGAGGAATAGTCCGGAGACGGTAATTCGCGATGTCATGCCATTGGATCCAAATCTTCCCAAAAGACTGCTCACTGCACAAGACAGCGATTGCTCAGTGCGTAATGGAACGTTGCTTTATAAAAAAACGTGACGCGAGAATTTAACTGAGTCATTTAACTTCAAGCATAATACTTAAATAAAATCTCCGCAAGTCCCATGCCGTCCAGCATCTTTGCCGACGTCAGGTGATACCTCCCCGAGCTGATGGACGCCAAGACCGGCTATACCGGCCTCACAGGCGCGGATTTCGTCTGTGCTGATGTTTTCATTTGCAATTTTTCGTGCAAGTGAGGTGTTCCCTTAATCCTCAAACGACTAGCAAGATATTGCTTGTATCACAGCGGAGGTTTCGGGTGCAGCGAGCAAGCAAGCAGCGTACGTCTCTTCCATGACGTTGAATCACCCCAACATTTCCCATCCCACAACCCCATCTCTGCTATCATGGGGAAGTCCAGCGGTGACCCCACGACGTGATTCTCCACAGAAAAAAGAAAACACATCCCACGGAGAATAAACATCGCCGGGATACCCTTGCTCATCGGTCCGGCGCTCTTCGGCTCAATAAACCCCTGGAGTCGGCCCTTTCTGAGCTGGTTATATCCGGGGAGCCTCACCTCGACGGTTAAAGGTGAGGGTATTTAGCCTTGTTCCCCGATAGGATAACGGTGAGGATCGTTGATCCGCTGGGCAGAATCAGTGTTGTAAGTATCGCGTTGTCGTGGTTTCGAAAGACCTCATGGGACTTGCAATGTATTGTAGCCAAGACTCCTTTTTTGAAAGGATCCGCTGGAAATGGAGGGAATAAAAAGACGTTTGGGACCGCGCTGAAGGACAGGAGCATATTAGTTTTGGGCTTTCAAGACATTGACTGATAAAATGCTTGGAAATAAGTATGGTCTCCATCTATGACTTTGGGGCGCTTGAACGAAGCTGATGCATGGCTAGATCTTTCACCGTCAATGGGGCAGCTTGCGGAGCTGAGGCTTTAGTCTTAGCCCTCATCACCTCTCTCGGAGGCTTTCTGTTTGGCTATGATACTGGTGAGCGATATCCAAATCTTTAGAGTTACTTAGTCTGACGTGAAATAGGCCAAATCTCGGCTATGCTTCTATTCAGAGACTACGTCGATCGCTTCGCTCAAACAGACGACGACGGCACTAAATACTGGGTCCCCGCCATCCAAGGCATCCTCGTGTCTCTCATGAGCATCGGATGTCTCATTGGAGCCTTGTCAGGATCCTAGTAAGTCTCCCATCTCTATTCACTCAGCAGTCTATTGACATCTCGTCTCAGCACTGCAGATTGGTATGGTAGGCGATGGAGTCTCACCATCTTCGTTGTCATCTTCATCCTCGGCAACGTCATCCAAATCACAGCCATGTACTCATGGGTCCACATGATGATAGGCCGTCTCATCGCCGGTCTTGGTGTCGGCGCTCTCTCCATCGGCGTCCCCATGTTCCAGAGCGAGTGTGCACCGCGCGAAATCCGCGGCGCTGTCGTGTCGTCATATCAGCTCATGATCTGCTTCGGCATTCTCATCTCAAACATCGTCAACTATGGCGTACGAGAGATTGAAGATAACGATGCGTCGTGGAGAATCGTCATCGCTATTGAGATGGTGTTCTCAATTCCTCTTGGTCTTGGCGTGCTGGCTTGTCCTGAGTCGCCGAGATGGCTTGCGATGAGGGAGAATTGGGACGGTGTGCGAATGTCGCTGGCGAGGTTGAGGGGGATGATGAGTGATACGAAGAATCCTCTGGTTGAGGACAATATTCAGGAGATGAGGATTCTGCTTGAGGAGGAACGAAAGGTTGGTCAGGGAAGCTGGTTGGAATGCTTTGGGGTGCGCAACAAGGGACCCAAGGTGCTGTACCGAACGCTCCTTGGCATGGCTGTTCAGTTCTTCCAGCAGTGGACTGGCGCGAACTATTTCTTCGTAAGTCAATCGCTGCCATCTAGCGACAATTACTAACAGGGATTCAGTACTACGGAGCCACCATCTTCGAGTCGGCCGGCATCGACGACCCAATCCTGGTTCAGCTGATCCTCGGCGCAATCAACGTCGGCATGACATTCTTTGGCATCTACTCCGCCGAAAAGTTCGGTCGTCGCTGGCCCCTCATCATTGGCGGCCTGTGGCAGACAGCTTGGCTTCTGATCTTTGCATCTGTCGGAACAGCCATCGACCCCGAGGGCAGCAGTACCAGTGGCATAGTCATGATTGTTTCCGCTTGCATGTTCATCGCCTCTTTCGCTGTCAGCTGGGGTCCGCTCGGCTGGGTCGTTGTTGGAGAAGTCTTTCCTCTACGCACTCGTGCCAAACAGGCTTCGTTGGCTACGGCAAGCAACTGGCTTGCAAATTGTGAGTACCGTATTATAAGTCCAGGGTGCAAACGCTGACATAAATCAGTCCTCATCAGCTTCCTCACTCCATTTGCCGACGCCGGTATCTCTTACGCTTTTGGCTACGTGTTCGCGGGTATGAACCTGATCGGCACTGTAATCGTATACTTCTTCCTATATGAGTCAAAGACTCTTAGTCTCGAGCATATTGACATGATGTACTGTCTGCCTGACCTCAAGGCATGGGAGAGCGCGAAGTGGACGCCACCCGGGTATGTCAGCCGTGAGAAGAAGGACGAGTCTTACTTTGAGGAGATGGCGGCTGGAAAGGATGCAGAAAAGGTCGTTGTTCATAGCGACAGCGGGATTGAGTGAGATAGAACGGGTGATATATGTTTCAAGGGAGGAATGGTAGAGACGGAAATTGTATAATAAGTAGATGGATAGATTTGGGAATTTATATAGATATGTTCATTTCAGCTCAGGGCAAACAAAAACCATTCTTGCTTCATTGTTTTCACGCCGATGCATTCTTCTCCCCGAACTCGAGACACCAAAAATTCAATTTTCTATCGTTTCCCAAAGGCTCTGGCATGGACAAGCTCCCCAAGATTGCTACCACGATTCGATTAGGCGAATGAACCCAAATTCATATGGCGCAATGGTCAATGATAAGTTTGCTTTGCCAGAATACAACAACCTTTTTGCTTTTTTCTCATAACATCACCAAAGCGTCGAAGTATAGACCAGCATCGAGCTAAGCGCCGGAATATCAGTGGTCAGGGAGTCAAGGTACTTTTGGTATCGATGCTCGTATTTCGGCAATTCGGCACTGGCCTATCAAAGCTAGACCACGCTTTACTTATAGGACTCGTGTCTAGATAAGTAATTGGCGCTTTCGATCAGCTTGTCCTATCACCTTTCGCTGGGTTAACTGCAGTCCTCAAACTGGAAGGTAGTATTGAATGATCAACTATGAGAACAAATGTCAGGCTATCTATACATCACAAAGGATGTAATGTATAAAAGTAGGGCTAGTCTTCTTACTACACATATCATCAGCTATCTCGGCCCATCAACTTAAGCACTCGAATCAAGACATGCGTCGCTTCGTGGGATACCTTATTTTCTTACTGAGCTTGTGCGCTGCTGAAGAGGTGCGCATCGCTCACGAAAGACGAAATAGCCACGGGGACGTGTGGACTAAAGGAGACCGTATCGACCCGGATGCTCGCCTTATCCTTCGTATCGGTTTAAAGCAGTCAAACCTAGAGGACGCAGACACTCTCATTTACAAGGTGTCGCATCCGTCCTCTCCCGAATATGGCAATCATTACTCTGCGCGAGATATTGTCGAGTTGTTTGCGCCGTCTAATGATACCGTCGAGACTGTCCGCTCATGGATATCGAGATATGGCGGGTCTTCAGCACTGTCACCAGACAGGGGATGGCTGCATGTCAACATGTCAGTCATAGAAGCAGAGACCATGCTTAACACGACCTACTATGCGTATCACCATAACCTGCAAGATCATTCTACAATATCATGTGAGGAGTACTATCTCCCTGTTACCATTCAGCCACATATCGACTTTATCACCCCTGGCGTAATGCTCCTCGCGTCTAAGCAGTCTCGTACCAATAAAAAAGTCAAGAGACAGGAACCGCCGATTTTTCAGCCCGCTGTGAGCAGTCCACCTTCAACAGGTACGACCAAGTGTGGCGACGCCGTTACTCCTGATTGCATCCGAAAACTTTATAATATTCCCAAGAATACTTTGAATCATTCGTCCAATAGCTTGGGCATCTTTGAGGCAGGCGACTATTATGCCCAAGAGGACTTGGATCTGTTCTTTGGCAAATTCGCCCCCAATATCCCCAAGGGAACCCATCCTCATCTCGTTTCAATCGACGGGGGTTCTGCACCCGTCAAGCCAGCCGAAGCCGATGGGGAGTCGGATCTTGACATGCAGGTCGCTTATCCGCTGATATACCCTCAATCAATCACGCTATACCAAACAGACGACAAGGTGTACACTGTGAACGGAGCTGGCGGACTGTTTAACAATTTTCTCAACGCCATTGACGGGTCATACTGTTCTTACAAAGCCTTCGGAGAGAAGGGTAACGATCCTGCGTTTGACGATGTTTATCCTGATACTCAACCTGGCGGTTACACGGGCAAGACCCAATGCGGCATCTCTAAGCCAACAAATGTGATTTCCATCTCGTACAGCAAATCGGAGTCCGACTTGCCTTTCTACTACCAACAACGCCAGTGCAACGAGTTCATGAAGCTAGCGCTCCAGGGACACACGGTTCTGGTTGCGTCCGGTGATGCCGGCGTAGCCTCTCGCTCCTGGGATCCAGAGCCGAATGGCTGTCTCGGCTCAAATAATACGGTGTTTAATCCTAACTTTCCCGGAAACTGTCCCTACGTCACAGTTGTTGGTGGAACTAGACTACCTGCAGGCGCTTCAACGACCGAGCCAGAGGTTGCTGCATATCTCCCGCAGCAAGACGGTTCGGATGAGACATACACAAGTGGTGGAGGTTTCAGTACCATCTACTCGATTCCAAGCTATCAGAAAACAGCAATCGATGTATATTTTGCGCGCCATGATCCAGGTTACAAGTACTTCAGTGCTTTACACAATGCCACGCACAATGACACGGCCCCCATTGGTGCAAATGGTGGCCTTTACAATCGCATAGGGAGAGGCATGCCGGAGTAAGTTCATATCCCGGTCCTACGCAAATTTGAGACGCTGACCAGTATTACAGTGTCTCGACTATCAGTCAAGACATAGCAACCTACGTGGATGCCGAATACGGGCTCATAAGCGGTACTAGCGCAGCGACGCCTTTGTTTGCTTCCATCGTCACACTCATCAATGAACAGAGACTCAAAGCGGGGAAAGGTCCTGTCGGATTCATAAACCCGGTCATGTATGAGAATCCTCAGGTCTTCAACGACATTACAAAAGGAAATAACGAGGGATGTAATACAAAAGGGTTCTCTGCAGTCACAGGATGGGACCCAGTGACTGGGCTGGGCACGCCGAGGTATCCCGAGATGTTGAAGCTGTTCATGGGGTTGCCCTAAAAGGCTACGCGCAAGATCAACGAAGAGTATACTATTTGCGATTTTTAATGGTTAGCAGTTCCTCTTCGGCCGGGGCTCTCTTAGGTACATTGCAATGTTAAGCGTGGAGAGTAAAGATACGAGGCAAAAATGTGTTTGTTGATTAAACATTGTTTAATTATAGATAAAGCACCGCAACAATCTATATTGCGTGAGGACAAAGGAAATAAACGAGTGAAAGTTGGGTATCGCTGCCTCAAGCCAGAGACAAACGCCACCCTCAAAAGTCAAGGTACAAAAGACAAGCCATCATCACAAGCATACGCTCATGATTCATTAAAATCCCTACTCCTCAGACTTATCCTCCTCCTTCTTTCCATCAGCCTCTGCCTCCGCCTCCTCCTTCGCCAGCTGCTCCTCAAGCTTCTTCTTCCTCTCCAGATTCCTCTCCCGCTTCTTCTTCTCAGCCTCCTGTCTCCTCTTATCACGCCTCTGACCCAGGAGATATCTCGAGTTCTTAATCACCGGGAACACGCCCTTCAGCGCAAGCCAGAGGTGCGAGAAGGCTTCTTTGAAGTGCGTCTTGGTCTCGTTGTAGTTGGCGCGAGCGAGAGCAGCGCGCTTCTTGGTGCGGTAAGCCTTTTCGGCCTTGGCTGCTTTGGCGTACTGCTCTGATGCTTGGCGGCGGGTTGTCATGAGGAGATGCTCGCTGCCGCAGGTGCTCACGGGACGGGCAGTAGGTTCTGTGGGGACGGTGTCGGTCTCAGGTGAGGCCTCTGTCTTGGACTTTGATTTGGCCATGGCGGAGAACATTGAACGAATGATCAATCGGGGATGCAATTATTTGTGTGTTAGCTCGATTGTGATCAGTATAACGAATGGCTGATGGGCGCGAAGCAAAACCGCATGGGGGAAAGCAAGGTGAACAAATACCAGGGATTGCGGTCCCTTAAGAACCCTGGCGGATGTTCGCGGGATCCTCATCCTGTCCTTTAACGCGATACTCGATGTTATCGTCCATGTAACCTCGACAGGCAATCATTTATGCAACGAGCTCCATGTCTGGATGCATTGGCAGTCTTCTAGAACTAGAATCAGAATCAGATCCCTGTAATTTAATGCATCGGGTCCCCGGGCGGTTTTGCATAAGAGTCTAATTAAACTCACTGTTGGAGTATCGTTCCACTAGGCTATAGTGCATGAGTTTGACGTGCACGGATGCAATGCCATTGGTAGTTCAGCGACGGAGTCAATGCTGATAAACGAAACAAAAAACCGTGTTAGCCTAAGAGCTAAAGTTGCAACAGAAGAAAAAGTGTATAGTTGAAGGCCATATGAGGAGCTGTAATATAACTTAACGGTTACAGGCCTCGACAGGAGACAGCTCAATGCAGCGGAAGTCGCTTAACAGAGGCGAGTTTTATGCCATTTATTCTAAGGTCCAGCAAAGTAACAGCTCGAATATGCTGGTTCGTGGTTTGCCATCCAACCATTCCACTCTTCTTCTTTCCCCACTCGGCAGTAATTCGACTTCACACTGAAAACTTGCATTATAGAATTCTGGTGCTGGAAGGCAGATATGTGAATTTCTGCATCTTGAACCATAATTATCCATTCAATAGAACTTCTTAATTGATCAGGTTTGAGACATAATGTTCTAGTCTTCAGCCCAAGTTTCTTATTGAACACTACTCCTCGTGATGCTTAGGCCAGATACGTCGACGCGCCCACTCACGAACACGCTTTCCAATGAAGTACATGACGATACCCATACCGCTCAGGACACCACAGACTATAGCAAGAATGTTCATAGCACCATCATACCCAAGTGACTGGATCGAAGGCACGGTCGCATAGCTCAATCCGAAGGAGACGAAGCCTCTACCAGCGCAAACCACGAGAAGAAGAGGTCCAGACTTGTTCGGGTAGCTGTCCATGACGAACGTGATTCCTACCAAGTTCGCACCGAGGAATGAGAAGAAGCCAAGGTGATATGGAGCGACGATGGCGATCCAGTGATAATCGTTGGGCGAGGCGGCTGCGTGGCCGTACACAATTGCTGAAATGATGGCACAAGCCGCTGGGACGATCAAGACAAGAAGACGATATTCAGGCTGTATCAGTCAGTATGCGATCTTGAGAAACGGGGAAAGGATATTACCTCGAAGACACCCTTATTCCGTCGACTCATGAATCTGCAGATGATATCCGAGCCATATCCTAACAGCGGGACGGCAAGCAGACAATCGATGATCTGAACAAGCTGCACATACCCGAGAAGTTTGCCGTCGAAGTTGTAAGGCGGCTGCACCAGAATAACAGCAAAAGTTGAGGCTTGGTAGATGTAAAGACCTAGGAAAGCACCATTGAGGATAAAGATCCAGAAGATAGGTGGCAGGATGAGAGAGAGCCCGACGTCCTTGTAGAATGAGACAAGACTCTTCCAGTCAGCCTTGCCGTGGAACAACTTCATATCGTCGCGCCATGTTCTCTCACCAAACTTGTCGGGCTGGAGAACGACGCCGTTGCGGGTTGTGACTTGGTACAGAACCTCGTTTGTTCCTTCGCTGGCTACATTGCCGTTCTTGTCGAGCTTCAGATGGACAGCGCCCTCTGTTCATGGTTAGTATTAACTAAGTAAGAGGGCTGACAAGGATTACCAGTTGCGTCTTCAGGCCGGTCGTAGCGAGTCTCAGCGAGGAAAAAGATAGACATAATCATCGTGAAGCCATTGATGATGGTCATGATACCATACCACCAGGGTAACCCAAGCGATGGAACGATGTATGTAGTCGCGGTAAAGAGAGCCGCAGTAAGTGTGTTCTGAACCCCGACAAAGTAAGACAGCTTGACACCATGTTGATGAAGGAAGTGAATCTCCTGCACGATCAAAGGCGCAAGAGCCTCGCTCTGTCCAGCTGCTAGACTGAAGATGTTACGCCCCGCGATATGGCTCGTAAGCGACTTTGAGCAAGCACACCAGATTCCAGAAACTGTCAGAAGTAGCAAGGAGAAGAGAAACACAGGTCGTCGGCCGATGGCGTTGGCGAGAGGCATGGAGAGCAAATTGCCAATTCCCATGAAGAGAGTGGGATAAGTCAGCAGGTCGCTGATGCGCTTGGGATTGTCGTTGTGGTAGAGCGCGTAGAGCTCTGGGGCGACGGAACCGAGGCCAGAGGTTCCCAGGACTGAGATACCGGAGTAGAAGCCGACGAGGAGGATGATCATGTACTTGCGCCAGACGGGCAAGTTGAGAGGATCTATCATAATATGAGTCGACGACAATCAGAAGAAATGAAAGGATTACCTTTGGGGTCAGGACTAGGCGTCGGGACCAGAACAACAGTCCCGTCCTGATACAAGTTAACCGTACCAGACGCATCGTGCGCTTCATGATAAGGCGTCTTGATGATATCCTCAACAGCATCAACGTCAGGTTTCATACCGAAGGAATCGCGTCGCTCAGCCATGACTACACCTTGTCAGCTGGATGAGTTTGATGTCCCATATTCAAGCTCAGCGACGAAACGAGGTTTATATGAAGCAAGTCGCCACCCTTGTTCACCGGATCGGAGTGATGGTCTGGGCCTGTGTGCTAAGTTAGTCTGATAGCGTAACGAATAGACTCCGATTGGTTGCTGCACGATGGACCTAGCATCGTGAGCCTGGGGTTGCGGGGGTGGAGCCGAATCTCCGAGGGGAAAGGATGCGGGGAAGAGAAAGGGTTTACCGATCGTTTATTAAAATACGCTGTCTGCACCTCCGTCGGCTCGGTATCTCATCACTCAAACACAGCAACTCCAGATCTTCAATCGCTCTGTAACCCTTGTCACCGGAACCCGTGCCCATCTAGCGGCATCACTCAATCCAATCACCGTCCCAAATCACTCCCCCACGCTTCCCGACCCCATGCCCTCCCCAATGG